>ML819243.1:38009-80088 GCA_009831015.1 Picea engelmannii
TCCATCTTCATCATGTATCAATGACAACTCATTGATCCATCTTCATCTATGCATTCTCATCAAGGACAATACATATTATATTACATCAATCATCAATCAATCAATCCTTTGACATCAATCAATCACTTGACATAAATAAATGAAATCAATCAATCAAACCATTGGCATCAATGACAACATGATCCAACATCATGAAGCTAGGTAGGAAGAAAAAGGACTCCCCTACATTACACTTGATAGGAGGACTTTCCGAATACATATCAGAGCAGCCAAAACTAGCAAAATATGGGAATCCAGGAAACCCCGTAGTGACCATAACCATTAATGAGGTCTCGATTGGAAATACTCTCATAGACAACTGAGAGGGGGGGTGAATCAGTTGTTACCTAGCTTAAACAATTATTCTCATTTTACATTCATTACAGAACTCTCAATGATGATCACAATAATGCAAGGAAGTAAGCAATAGAACATTCAACATCATTCACATATATGAGATACACAGAGATAGATATTTCTTGAGGAAACCCATAAAGGGTAAAAACCTCTTCTTCTTTATATGATAAGTAATCTTTGCATTCTATACATTATCATACATATGAGATCCACCTCATTGTGAGGCTACAACCTCTGTTTTGCAAGCTGCAACTTGCTGAGAGCACCAACTCTCTGTTTCTCTAGCACCCACTAGAAGGAAGCACCGACTCCCTGGTTTCTCTAGCACCCACTATAAGGAAGAAACAACTCCCTAAGTGTTCCAACACCAACTGGATGGAAGCACCAACTTCCAGTCACATAGGAACCAACCTGTATAACAAAGAACAACAGTTCTCCCTTGCACCACCCTGCCACCCTAGTTTCTCTGGCTGCAACTAGATAGAAGCTACAACTCCCTGTGTTCAAGCACCCACTTGAACCTCTGAGGACAAAAGACCTCCCTAGCACCTCCCTACCACCCTGGATTATCAATATTTTCTACTGAAACTTATTACAGTGATATAATGTCCATCAATGACTTACCAGTCTCATCACTGTTCTGCTACACTTCCCTACTCTGTCTGCCTCACTGTCTTCCTGCACACATGCCTTGTGCTTTCTGTTCTTCTGCCTTTTATGCTTTGTGCGCCATGTCCATTCAATGCACCATTCCTCTTCTGTGTATTTTAGCTGCTGCACACTGCCTACTTCTACAAGCATGAATCACTCTCAACAACAGCCCCATCTCTTCTTTGTTATGCATTCTTATAGTCTATGTGCACCTTGTGCATGCTATATGTGCAATGCTTCTGCATGCTCTCCCCCATGCCATTGTTCTTCACATCGGGATATTCATTGCCACTCCACATTACCACCGCTTAACTCCCTTGATAATCAACCCACTCTCTTTGTTCTGCATGTTCTCCTTGTGTCAATTCCTCTTCCTGATCATCATGGAAATTCCTTATCTTTTCTGACAGTTATACCCATGCGTTCATCATCACTGGGTGTTATTTTGAGATTCCTTAGCCTGTCTAGTATTCAAGACTCTTTGTCTTCTCTATCATTGTCCATCTCATCCTCTCTTTTGTAGTTACAGGCTTCAACGCTCTTCCATATGTCAATCACCTCTATTAACAATCTTCATTCCACTGGAAGATGCCTTGAGACTCTTCATCTCCTCTGGCAATCACATTGAGGCCTCTTTGATTTTTATGTGTAGAAACAATCAGTGGTTTCTAGCAGTTACACTATGAACCTCTTGAGACTTATGCCTTTGGCACCTTTCACCTTTCCTTTCACATGTGGCCTCAAGCGGTGACCACACGCCTGTTCAGAAGGCGCTTTTGTGATTCGCATTTCGACAATTCCTATTGTGAGGCATCTCGACTCTCCAAGTCGTGATCTCTGAAGTGAATATTAGCTTCATGCTAGCTCGTCCCTTGAGCCTTCATCGATGTGACCATAGGTTATGACCAGGGGCCAATTCTGAACACGCATTTCACATTTTACGTTCCAGGGATTCTGTCGTGAGTGTCCTTGACACCTCCAACTCCTGGTATCTGAAACTTTGAAATGGAGTCTTTGTTGATGTGCCTATTTTGAGATTTTTCCATTTCTCATTTCGCAACTTCAGGACTCCTGTGATGAAGAGTCTCGACTCTTGACTCCTCCAACTCCCCGTATCCAAAACCTACACCAAAAGGTGTTTTTCTCATTTCGGCATTCCTATGGTGAAGTGTTTCGACACTCCAACTCCCGGTATCCGAAACCTGCACCAAAAGGTGTTTTTCGCATTTCAGTATTCCGGTATTTCAGCATTCCTGTGGTGAAGTGTTTCGACACTTCCAACTCCCGGTATCCAAAACTTGCACCAAAAGGTGTTTTTCTCATTTCAACATTCCGGCATTTCGACATTCCTGTGGTGAATTGTTTCGACACTTCCAACTCTATGTATCCGAAACTTGCACTAAAAGGTGTTTTTCACATTTTGGCATTCTGGCATTTCGACATTCTTGTGGTGAAGTGTTTCGACACTTACAACTCCCAGTATCCGAAACTTGCACCAAAAGGTGTTTTTCACATTTCAGCATTCTGACATTTCGGCATTCCTGTGGTGAAGTGTTTCGACACTTCCAACTCCCTATATCTGAAACTCCGAAATGGAGTTTAGCTTCTGATCTTTCCATGCGATCATCGTTGTTCTATTGGTCATGATATTTTCCATCAATGACAAACACGCATACTCTGCCTCTAACTAAAAACATGCCAACAAGGACCCCCCTACATTACACTTGATAGGAGGAATTTCCGAAAAAATATCAGAGCAACAAAAACTAGCAAAATATGGGAATCTAGGAAACCCCATAGTGACCATAACCATGAATGAGGTCTCCATTAGAAATACTCTCATAGACCTAGGGGAAGCCATCAATTTTATGACCTCTACTACCTTGGAACAATTACAGTTACAACCTCTTCTTCGACCTACCCCAACCATTTTGGAATTAGCAGATAAAACTAGGGTTATACCTGAAGGGATTTTAGATGATATCTTGGTTACTTTAGCCTCATGGGAGTACCCCGTAGATTTTATTTCCATTCATTCAAAGGATCCTACAAAAGGCCATCCCATTATTTGGGAAGACCTTGGCTAGCCATAGCCAAATCATTTATAGGTTGTAGAGAAGGAGAGATGACCATCTCAAATGGTATCTCTATCCAGAAGCTCACCATTTACCCTCCAGCCCAACCTATTATGGAGAATCTATGGTGGTTTGAATGTCCATACGAGAATGAAGACTGGGAAGAACCCATATTTCCAAGTGACCATACATGGGCACTTCAAGAGCACACAATAGAAAATGTGCTAAACCAGTTCATTTCTTCTATCACATGTGTGGATTTTCCACAGTACTTTCCCCAATTTGAATACATGTTTGGGGAAGAATTTCAAGAACAATTAGATCCATCCATTTCATCTTCAACATACTTTATATTTGAAATAGATGAGTCTTCCATGCCTTATACTATTCTCTATGAGATTAGTCTAGGAAATTTTTTACAGATAAACTCTGGGCTAGATAAATACCAACAGAAATAGTTAGTAGATATCCTTAAAGAACAATCAGGAGCATTTTCCTAGGAATACACTAACATGAAGGGTATACACCCTGACACATCCATCCATCACATATATTCCCAGGGGGAAGTAAAACATGTTAGGCAACCCCAGAGAAGGATGAACCCAACACTTAAAGATATAGTCAAGGAGGAGATCCAAAAGTTGTTAAATGTCGGATTTATCTATCCCATATCTAACAGTAAGTGGGTATCCCCGCTTGTAGTGGTTCCAAATAAAGTGACCGGGAAATGGAGAATTTGTGTTGACTTTCGAGAAGTGAACAAGGCCACTCTGAAAGACTATCTTCCTCTCCCTTTCATTGACCAATTTATAGATACCTTGTTAAGAAAGAAGTATTTTTCCTTTTTAGGTGGGTACAGCGGGTACAACCAGATTCTTATAGCACCCGAGGACTAGGACAAGACTACCTTTACTTGTCCTTGGGGAACCTATGCCTATAGGGTCTTACCATTTGGATTTTGTAATGCTCCTGTCACATTTCAACGAGCAGTGTTAGGGATATTTACTGATATTATTCATGATTGTGTGGAGGTATACATGGATGACTTCACAGTCTATGGCAACACTTACCAGGAAGCCTTAGAAAATTTAGAAAAAGTCATCATCATATGACAGGAAATGAACCTATCTCTAAGTCATGAAAAACAAAAAATGTTGTTAACTAAGGGAGTGGTTCTAGGAAATCATGTTTCATCTGAAGGGATGAAAGTCGATCCCGCAAATATTGAGGTCATCGTCAGACTTCCACCCCCAAGACTTAGAAAGACGGGACAAAATTTCTTGGACATGCCGGATATTACGGATGGTTTATTGAAAATTTTACAAAGATTGTTGCACCTATGTTTGGATTACTAATAAAAGATGTTGATTTTGTTTGGACTGAGCCGTGTCAAACTGCCTTCGAGACCCTAAAAGCTAAGTTGTTTGTGGCACCAATTCTTAGAGGGCCCAATTGGACTCTCCCATTTAATATATCCATTGATGCCTCTGACACTGCAATAGGAGGGGTATTAGGGAAGAAAGAGGACTAGCAGTCCCATGCCATTTATTTTGTGACCAAGAACTTGTCCCCTGCCGAGTTAAACTATATGTTTACCGAGAAAGAATTCTTGGCAGTTGTTCATGCTATTAATAAGTTTCGTCATTACATTACAGGTTATGAAGTATTTGTACATATCAATCATTCCGCCATTAGGTTCCTCGTGAATAAACCTATAACTAATGGTCGGGTGACCAGGTGGATTTTGTTATTGCAAGAATTTAATATTACTATGCTTGACCGACCTGGAAAGGATAATGTAGTAGCTGACTTTCTTTCCCAAATAAAAAATGAGGATGATGATATCCCTGTAGATGATAGTTTCCAAAATGAGCATCTATTTTCCCTTTCTATCAATACCCCATGGTTTGCATATATGGAAAATTATCTGGCCACTAGGAAGTTACTGTCTCATTTGTCACCTCATGAAAAATGGAAAATTATTACACAAAGTACTAATTACTCTTGGGTTGGTCATGATCTTTTTCACACAGGTCCTGATTTGATTATTCGTAGATGTGTCCAAAAGGACGAGATACCTGAAATACTACGAAGTTGTCATGGTGGACCATGTGGTGGTCATTTTTCTAACAAACGTACAACATATAAGGTGTTACAGTTTGGTTACTATTGGCCTAGCATTTTCAAAGATGCTTCTAAATATGTGAGAAGTTGTGATAGTTTCCAAAGGATAGGAAGACCTACATCAGCTGGTGAAATTCCTTTGCATGCCCAAGTTATGATAGAACCCTTCGAAAAATGGGCCCTCGACTTTGTAGGACCAATCTCACCCATGTCCCGTAGGAAGAACTATATTTTGGTTTGTATGGACTATGTCACCAAATGGGTAGAGGCAAAATCCCTATTCATGGCTACAGAGAAGTCTGTTGTTGAATTTATCTATGAAGACATATTTACCCACTTCGGTGTCCCTTGTGAAATTGTTACTAACCAAGGCACTCAATTCACTTCTAAGTTGATGAAAGAGCTAACAGAGAAATATGGAACTAAACATTGTAAATATTCTCCATACCACCCACAAGCCAATGGCTAGGTAGAATCTGCAAAAAATGTTCTAGCAGCGATCTTGACCAAGACTGTTCAGTTACATCATGGATATTGGGTTGATAGGCTCCCAGAGGCTTTGTGGGCATACTGGACCACCCGAAGGAATACCACTGGGCATACCCCTTATGATCTAGTGTACGAGAAACAAGTACTTTTACCAATATAATTCCAAGTAAGGACCTTTCGTATTGTCGTAGAATTAGGATTAAACCTGGATGAGGCTCATAAGAAACAAGCCCTACAATTGGATGAATTGGATGAAATCAGGAAAGATGCCATCCAACAGACAATATTAGTCCAAAACCAGAGGAGCAAGTGGCATGACAATTTTATTAAAAAGAAACACTTCCAACCTGGTGATTGGTCTCTATTGTTTGATTCCCAATTCAAGACCTTCAAAGGAAAACTCACCACCTGGTGGTTGGTCCCTTACGAGGTAGACACTGTATATGACAATGGAGCTGTAAAAATTAAAACAATTGATGACGAACAAGTTTCCTTTGTCGTAAATGGACACCGGCTTAAATTTTATCATAAACCCATTTCCAAAGAGGATTTTATATAGGTCATGTCAACTGACAAGGCATTGGCCTTAGTAGATGGGGAATTCCCCCCTTGTTCTCGAATTTTTTTTTGAATTTCCTACTGTATATATGTAAATAGTTTTTGAATTTTTTTAATAAGGCAATTCTAGATATTTTTGTAAGTATTTATTCCACCAGGAGTACACAGTTTCAAGGATCTTTCTTCAAAAGTTGTCACACTTGAATTTTGTGTCTGCTAAACCATCAAATGAATATTGGATAATTGTAATTAACCATATTCTTGCAAACATTCTCATTTTTTAAGGCATTCTAAAGAAATTTCTCTTGAAACTCTTCACCACAGTATAAGGAAGTGATACCATAACTATCAAGCCTAGAGGTCTCTCGTACAGTTTTTCCAAGAAACATGAGTCAGTGAGTCAGGTGTATTTATCACAGAGTAACAAGGAGGTCTAATTAGTGTTTAGTCATCGAAACATCACAATAACTACAAAGGAAGAAAGTAAGTTGAGCCTAGAGATACCTTTCCGTTCTTTCTCAATGGTACCATCCACTACACACTAAATAGATTGATTATATCATATCTTTAGATACGTTATGTCCACTTAAGTACCCCTTACATCAGGACAATCACTAAGTAATATAACGGAAAAGTCATCCTCTAATATAAATACCATCCCAATTGAAAAAAAGAGAAAGAAAAAGTTGTTTTTAGAGTTGTTCCCCCATCTTCTTGCATAAAGCAATCTTATACTAAAATATTAAAGGATGGAAGGCCAGTCTCTAAGGGTTTAAGAGGTTAACCCGTCGGGATACTGAATAGGTCTGTTGGAAGTGGGTATCAGCCTATGGCATGACTAGGCAAACCCGCCGGAGTACTGAACAGGCTTGCTGGCAACAGGGCATTCTACCTAGCAAGGATGGAAATCTGACAAAAATAAATAATGAATTTAAACTTGTCCTAATGTACGACATTACTTGGAGACAAAGCTGACATGAAATATGTGTGGTTAAGTTAAGGTTAATGAATCTCATACACTTTCCATTGGGGAATAACTCTAAAACTATATTTAAACTCTCTTGCCTATCTCTTCTTATCTATATATAGGATCTCTTATCATATAGGTGGGGCCATATTCTAACTGTCTCGTTAGACCAATCTGTGAAATTTATTTCTACACTTGACATACTATAAATCTTCGGCTATTGGGGGATACTGACTGGTTTCCTATACTTTTATTGTGAGGTGTCACAATACTTAGGTGTGGGGGAGGGGTTCATGAGCTAACAAATGATCATTGCCTAGAGAAATAAGTCTTTGCAAGAAATTTGGTATTATTACCATGATACAGGTTATTACATTAATAGTCATTTTATTTTTAAAAAATGCTAAACTCCCGTGTGCTATAAATTATTGAACATATACTTAACAGCCCACTTTCTATCGGTTTATCTTTCATTACAAGCTATACATTGTAGGTTTGAAAATACATGTTTTTACTTGCTATACCCTGTTCATTGTAGGTTTTGACATTATATGTCATATCAAAGAGTTTTGAGTGAGTATGACGACAAAATAAACAACAAGGGAACATTCTGCCTCTGCTCATTTACCACTGTGATTGTCAAAAACACTTCAAATTTGCAGGCTATCCATTACAGGAAGTGAAAATGTATTTAACACAGAGGTACTGGATGAAGTATTGTATGATATGCCATATGAGGTGTCAAACAAAGTGCCATGTGAATTACACATCAGTAACTGTCCTAGATTGAGTTGGTTATAGAAATTGATTTTAGATGATCCATATTTTTATGATCAAATGTCCAAGTCAAAATACTTGGACATTGATCTAACCACACATCATTACATTACCCAAAAACGAGTCGTCGAATTCGAATTTTCCACACATCGTAGCCCATACACACATGTGTTCAACCCACTCCACTATAGGTGCATTCAAAATCGGGCTGGGTACTCTATTATCTCAATTTGTCCTTACCATTTTCTCTCCCCTGGGTTAAGGAATCATGCCCAACCTCTGCCAATTCGTCCCATGTTCAAATCGTGCTCACACTATGCCCAATTCGTGCCATCTCTTGGCCTGTTCACACTTTTTCTTGGTTAATTTCACCTTTGTCACAATGCCTAGGAGATACGAACCTTTCTCCTATCCAGACTTGTTTTCCATTCCCAAATTTGCACAGTGCAGAGAAGTGTTTTTGCATTCAGGATGGGGGCCATTTTTTTCTATCTTGCAGGGCCACGATGATGGCCTCTCCATGAAATTCGTCGTCGGTTTCGATGGGAAGACAACACATGTAGGGTCTCTTACCTTATAAGTTTCAGAATATTCCATTGGTGTAGCTACAAAGCTCCCAAGGATGGGAGATAGATGGTTCAAAAACCACCAATTGTCGTGCTCAAGTTATAACAGAGTGTTTAAGCCCAAATTCGAGAGCATTTCAGGAGGAAAAGGGTATTCTAAGGATTGGATAAAGGCAGAATTGATCAATCCCCTCATCATCATCACAAGTTTAATTACATGTGAAGGTATATACTCCACCTTCAAAGCTTGTCATTTCATATTGTTGTCTCATTTTTTGTTCAACAAACCTTTGAACTTCCCCTTCGATTTTCTCAAAATATTGGAGAAGATGTCCTCTCAAGTGAGGAAGAATGTGACTAACCCCCACAATAGTCTCTTCCACCATGGCTTGATCAAACTCATCGTTCTTGTCGAACTAGAGAAACAGGGGCAAAATTGGGATGCCTTTATCTACCAATTTGCAAACCCTCACTTGACAGTTAAGACTGGAAAAAATCTACTTAGCCTAAAAACTATCTCTCCATCCAAGCCTCTTTCTCCAAGAACTCCAAACACCCTTGAAAAAACCATCTCTTTGCCAAAACAATACCAAAAGCTTGTTGATATCCCTACTTCTTCATTGAGTAAAAAGACCAAGAGAAAAGACCAAAATAAGCATATTGTTAACCCCCTAATGCCTTCACTCTCTCTTGATCCTACACCTAAAAAGCTCAAGAGGGTAGCCAATCGATTTGGTAAAGGACCCTTTCAGAAGAGTACCTAGAGCACAAGAACCAAGCCCTATGCAAAACCTCCACCTGCTTCGGACCCTATCCAAGTGTCCTCCGACCTTGAGAGCCCTCACAAGAAACCTAGGGAAGTTTTTATGGATGGATTAGAGCCACTGAGGAAAACAAAATCAGAACCTACCTCACCTTACCGATATCTCATCACTCCTACTTCACCCATGCCTACTATAGATCCTAAAATAGATATATTGTCCACATCCCTCAAAGGATCTAAGCCTTCCTTGGAGATCACCGATTCTGCCCCAACCATAGAGGAGCTACAAAAGGAAAACCATCAACTTCTCCAACAATTGGAGGAAAGGAAGACAATAGATGCACACCTTCATCATGAAAATGCAGTCCTTCAAACAAAATTTAACTCCCTTCAATGGTTGGTTGATGAAATGACTAAATCTAACCCTAGCCTCAGAGCACAGCTGAAGCAACACAAGAGGCACAAGGCTAAGTCTTCACAGCAAGAAGGAAAAGCTTCCAAAGTTGATCCTCCTCAACAAGACTAGTCACGAGGGGTAACTTCTTTTTGTTTGCAGTGGGACCTACAAAATATTAAGTGTGGGGGTAATGTTGGTCTCGAGATATGATCACTTTTATGATGGTTATTATACACTTTTGCCGCATGTACATATGCATTTTTCATAGTTTGAAGGAGCTTTTTGAAGAATTTTATGTTAAAATAGTATGATCTACACCAGGTATGTATAATTCAAGTTTAGTGATTATATTGGGTATAATTCATCATGCTTTATGATTACCAAGAGCTAATTCACATTTTTTGATGTTATAGGGTGAAAACACACCATGTTTCTTCTTTCGACACTCAGTCTGGCACTCCTTCCAACACTCATTCCAGTACCCAATCTGACACTCCTTCTAGCACTACGTATTGCACAAAAATGGAGGGAAACTTGGCAGTTATGGTATTGGCGGCCAGTGATGGGAAAATCGGGAATGTTTGTTTTGTTCATGCTTTCCCCCTCCAGCTACTGAGATTTTGATAACTCAGTTTAGTTGTTCAAGAAGGAAATTATTGGATCGCTCTGTTTTATCAGTTAGGGCATCATTTAATGCAAATTGTTGAATTTAGAAGTGGTTCGACCCTCCTGTGGTCGACCACTTGGTCTGTAAACATTATAAATACCACCGAGGTGATCAAACATAAATTAAGCAGTAGAAGCATCAGCGTGATAGGTAGAAATACATTTTTACTTTGTTTTTCCATTTTACATTGCCAGATTATACAAGAACTACGTTTTTCAGTTTTCATGGTGAATTCAACCTACTGAGTTCGTGGTGTGTTTTTAGAGAGTGACCACGACTTGCTGGGGGGCCCACTAGTAGTATGGTAAATGTCTTTGTGTTGTTTATTCATTTCATAATTTAGTTGTCCTCTTTATTTTCTGTGCATGTATTTTTATTGTGTTAATTAGTTTGTTATTGTAGTTTAATTACTTTGATTCTCTGTTGCAGGTTAGAATGAATAATTGTGCTAACATGAATTGATGTTATAGATTAGGAACATATTTGCAAATCCCTAGACTAACCCCATGCACAATTAGATATTAGATTATGCTTTCTTTTATGATTTTATAGTCAAGTTTAAAACAGAGTTTTAATTAGACTAGAACAAAKTTTTTATTTGGGTTCTCTTCGACAAGGATTTGATGGATCGATAGAGTTAATTCCAGTTTTTCATTATAGCTTGCTTATCTCATTTTTTTATAGATCTTGTTTAATTAGTTGTTGATTAATGTAGTTGTCAGCTTACTTTTAATGTYAGATTTTAATTTCCATTCTTAAGCACTTTCTTATTGTAGTTTGAATTGTTAGAATAGATCTAGCATAGTTTCATTTCATTTTATTTATTTCCTAGAGTTAAATTGCAATTATATTTCTTAGTTAATGATTGAGTTTAAGTATGAATTTTTCTTATGTAGTATAGAAGTATAATGATGATCTCGTTATATTGTTGATGGTTAATAAATGAATATGCAGGGTAATTGACGATTGCTTTTGCCATGGCTAAATTCTCATTGGATTGTTTAATCCATACCTTTCACTTTTCTATTGAGATCAGTATTGAGCTTATACCACTTGAATTTTCCTTTGTTGTCAAGTTCCATCGAGATATCATCTGACACTGAAGACATTCACACAACCACCAACATTATATTTGAATTTTCATAGGTTAAAAGATAGTTTTCCTGTTTTCATAGGTTAAAGAATAGTTTTCTTGCTTTCATAGATTAAAAAATATAGTTTCTTTCTTTTGTAGATCAGAAGAGATAATTTCTTTCTTTCATATCTTAGGAAATAGTTTTATTGTTGTTGTAGGATAGGTAGTCTTTTGCTTTGATGGGTTAGAGAATAGTTTGCTTATCATAGATTAAAGGTTAGTTGCTAGTCTTTCTTTCTTTCAATTAAATAGATTTCCTTTCATGAATTAGAAATAGTTTTAAATTAAGAATTTAGTCCACTTGCCTCTTAGGCTAGATAGTTGTTCAATGAGAAGTTTTCATTTGATTATTTGCAGTAGAAGTTGTCTTAGAGTAGTTAGTTGTCTTTTGCGTAGTTTTCTATTTGCTTTAATAGGTTAGCTAGTTGTTTTGCTTAGTTGTCTATTTCATTTAATAGGTTAGTTAGTTGTCTTTTCTTGCTTCTTTACTTGCTTTCGTAGGTTAGTTAGGTGTATTTTCTTGCTTGTTTATTTATTTTCTTTCATAGGGTAGTTACTCATTTAATATAGGTTGGCAAGTTAAAGAAGTTTTCTTTTGTCATTTGTTTATTATGCTTAAATAGTTGCTTTTTCTTATTGTTATGAACTAGTCTCCTTCAAGTAGGGTTTTTACTTGTTTTCTTAGAACTATCCATTGATCCTTGGCCCAAAAGTACTTAGGCTACATAGTTTCAATTTTCTTAGTAGGGTTTGCTCATTATATAGGTTTGTTTGAGTAGATTATCCTTAGATATCTACCTTCCTTAGTTAGGCTATACTCTTACCAGCCCTTCTACCTTTGGCATATATTTTTCTAGAACTCTAAGTTTACTTTCCCCGGGTTGAAAATTTAATTGAGGGATTTTAGTGTGGTTTTAGTGCATATATAACACCCATCACTTCTTAACCATGCGAATGAAAGAAATAGGATATGGAATGAAAGGTTCATGGATTTGAATTTCAAATATATGCAACATCTTAGAAAGAAAATATTGGTTGATGTTCTACCAGACATCCATTTCTCCAAAGGAATCTGTGAGGGATGTGTTCTTGGAAAACACCCTCAAGAGAAATTCGACAAAGGAAAGAGTCAGAGATATGTATCTTCTTTAGATATGATCCATAGTGACCTCATGGGACCTTTTCCGCATCCATCAATTGACAAATCAAGGTATGTTCTCATTTTTGTTGATGATTTCTCACGTTTCACATGGATTTACTTTCTTAGAAAAAAATCAAAGATCTTTCAACACCTCAAAGATTTCAAAGGCCCGGTTGAGACACATTCAGGAAAGAAAATCAAAGTCCTATGAACTGATAATAAGGGATATTATTTCAATCATGAGATCCAAAATCTATCATGAGGCGGGGATTCAGTTGCAACACATAGTTCCTTATACTCTGCAGTAAAACAAAGTTGTTGAGCGGAAAAACAAATATCTAAAAGATATGGCATCTTGCATGATGCATGCAAAGTAAATTTCACATATATTATGGGCCGAAGCACCTAATTGTGCAATCTAAATCCAAAACATATTTCCCCATAGATTTGTCAAGGATAAGACCCCCTAAGAGGCTTGGAGCGACCTCAAACCGGAAGTGACCCACTTTCATATTTTCAGTTCACATGCATGGGCCTGGATTCCCTCTAAAAAGAGGAAGGTACTTGATCCACAGAGCACAGACTGTATCTTTGTTGGATACCCTGATGGTGTAAAGGGATACAAACTTATTGATATTTCATTGGACCAGCTCATCATTGAGTGAAGTGTCCAATTTGAGGAAAGTGTGTCGAATGTACCTTAACAGCTGCATGCAGACAACTTCATTCATCCACCTATCTAAGATGATAAACATGCACATGTTGAATCTTCTTCAGATGAGAGTTCTGATTCAGAGGATTCATATGATCCAGATATAGAGTCAATACAGTAAAATGTAAAGTCAATGCATCCAGATGTAGATGCAGAGCCAAAGGAGAGGCCCAAGTGGGCCATGTTTCTGCCATTTTGTCTCCCTTATACACACTTGCAAACATGGGCTAAGTCCAACCCACATAGTGTGTCCTTGGAGGCACAATGCCTAGGTTCAAAGCCCACTATCACCTCAACTTGAACCTCTTTCATTTAGGCTTACTCCTCGGGAAGCCAAGGGTGGTACACCGTAGTTACTATGTGAAATTAAACGTGAATTTCTAGGAGTTGATTTTATTTGATTAAAGGTTTGGGGGATCTAGCCTATATGAAAAAAAAACAATGCAAAGTGCAAGATTAGAGATGCAAAATAAGTCCTTTTCGTAAGTCTACTAAGACTAGTTCCTAAAATTGGGCAAGGGGTCAACTAAGTTAAATGGAGTTCCGTTTTACAAAGATTACAATAAATATTACAAAATAATGTTAAATACAAGATTACACAATTAGACTAAATACAAAAGAATGAAAGTAAAAACTATCCACAAAGTTAGAATGAAACTAAATGATACAACAATGAAGATACAAAATATACAAATTATACAAGCAAGACAACTAACCAAGCAACTAACTTGTAAAATGACTTGAATGTGCAGGTAAAAGAGATATTGCTCACAAGAAGATACAACCAAAACACATAAGCCAACTATCCCAAAAAAGAGTGCCTCCAAGGGATGCACAACTCAAGGGGAAGTCTTTAATGACATACACAACCACAAACTCCAATCAATGAAGAAGCATCCAAAGGATGTGCAACTTCAAGGAAGGAGACCAATCACATGAAGATACAACTTAAACTCAATATTAAAGCATGTAAGAAGGCCTCTAGGGGCTAAAGCGCAACTTCTAAATCACTTAGTCCAATCCACAAATTCTTAAAGTAACTTGCATAAAAGATGTAAAGTTAAGTGTTTGCAATGTTAACTTAAGCATAAACCACACAATACATCCCAAAGTAGATTTCCCAAGGTTAATTCGATTGATTTTAGGATTAATTAAGTTGTTAAGTTAGAAGTGAATCCTAGACTAAGTGGCAACCCAAGAACTCTCCCCGCTTGTACCAAAAGAATTGTTGGGTGCTCAATAAGTGAGGAAAATAGGGAAACACCCTTGCTCCACAAGTCAATCTAGAAAACAAAGTACTCCAAGGGGAGGATGCCAAGCATTATGAGATCATCCCCGGTCTAGCACCCCCTACTTCTTCCTTAAATTCTCGTTTTGATGGAAAAATTTGGACAATAAGTGGTGACCTATTAAACTAGGTTGATTTTAGGCCCTATGAGACTAAGGTAAATTGAGTTAAGTTAGATTAAGTTAGATTAGATTAGTTAAGGTGTCTGCAAATGTAGTGTTTGTAAAATAGCGTGCTTGCAAAATTAAAGTACTTGAAAGATAGACTTGAAAAGTAAAGTACTTGAAGGTAAATGCTAGAATCTTAAATGCTTGAAATAAACCACAAGATTATACAATTCTCATAAAATTTCAAGACATAAAAGTAAATTACTTTAATAGATAAACTTGAAAGAGCATGAAGTACTCGAAAGAGACTTGCAATAAATTAGAATACTTGGAAAAGTAAATTGCAAGAAATTAAAGTACTTGAATGTAAATAACTTGAAATAGAAAAGTACTTGCATAGTAAATGAATTGCAATGAATGTAAAGTAGATGAAATAATTAAATGATTATGCCTCCATGTGCCTAAACTAGCAAGATATTATTACTTCTTAGATTTAGATTATGTTAGACCATTAAGCATGTGAAAAGAAGCAAAAACCATGAACCAATCTAGCCTTACTATTTTGGAGGTTGACATAGCCAAGAACACTCCAAGGTGTATGCAAACAAGATAAAGTAAAATGCTTTAAAGGAAACTAAAATAAACAACCTCAACAAGTGCACAAGGTGGAGGACAAAGCCTTCCGGTTTTGTGCACAAGTGGGTGCAAAGAACTTGAAAGTAAAGCCTAGCCACTCATCATTGTCCTAATGACAAGTGGGCCAAATAAATAAAAAATAACTTGCTGAAAATAAACGCTACTTCCTGGCCTTACGACTTTGGCAGTTGGATTAGCCAAGCACTCACCAAGATGTAGGCAAAAATTAAAAGAAAATTGCATAAACTTATTACAAGAGAGAAGTGCAAGCCCTTTGGGACTCCCTTGGGCTTGCTTACAATGATTAGAGTAGAATAGAAGGTAGGATATTTGGTTACCCAACTTTGGGAGGTTTTACTTTAGATTTGTGTGGCCCCAAATGGCCTCTTGGACAGATCCTTGGTCACTAACCTGTAAAAAAATAAAACAAAAGCTTGTTGGAAATGCTGCAAAAGTGACAAATATGTTAAGATAATTTCTTCTTTTTACACAAAAAAATTCTGCAGAAAATTACAGCAAGATATAATAATGTATGTGACC
Source organism: Picea engelmannii (assembly GCA_009831015.1). Classification (NCBI taxonomy): domain Eukaryota; kingdom Viridiplantae; phylum Streptophyta; class Pinopsida; order Pinales; family Pinaceae; genus Picea; species Picea engelmannii. Next base: position 53,999 of record ML819243.1, read on the forward strand.
TATTCTATGTATTAGAATACCCAAAAATATGATGTAAATGTACAGAAATAAAATGCATAAATTTTAGAGGGTGAAAATGGGTCAAAAGGGAAGATTTCCAGATCTGAAATCTTCTCTTAAAACCCTAGATAATATTGCCAAACTCCCAAGCTAATATACAAGAAACAATAGGAAGTGATTAGATATAGAGATTAACTCAAAATACTTTGAAATAACAACTAGAAACTCACTAGATCTATGAAAATACTATCATAAACCTACACTAGAAAAATACTTTGCTAAATATTCCTACCATATATCTCAAAGCATGGATAAAAATAATGAAAGAAAATGAACAATATCACCTCATGTAAAATATGGCACCAAGAATACTCTTAACAACAATTATCTCCAAAGATTTCCTTTATTGATAGTAGAAGGTTGTTGCAAATAATTGCAACAAGATTCTCTCAAAAAACTAGAGAAAAAATGAGAGAGAGAAGAGAAATGGGAGAGGGGAAATTTGGGTAGAGTAATAGTAGCAAAAGAATTGGTGAGAAATGAGAAGGGGAGGGGTTTCATCTATACTTGGGAGGAAAGATAGATCCCTCTTGGATGAGTTAGAAGTGTCACACATCCAAGAGAAATAGACAAAGTCAAGGAAAATTCACTTTTATGGTTTTGGTAAGTGAGTGAGGGGGTGAGGTGTAAAGGGGGAAAACACCTTTTCCAATGGTCAAACACCTTTTCCAATGGTCAAACATTAATTTAGACACCAAGGAGGGTGAATTTAGGTTTTAGGTGGCTTTTTTCACTTAAACTTTTTAATTCCCACATGTCAATTAGATAGGGAACACCACTTTAAGTTCTTGGATAGGAAAGGGGGGGTATTTTAAGTGGAAAATTACTTTTCCAACTTAGGGAAAATATTAGGAAACCTTTCCCACTCACTCTCAAACCGTTTTACTCATTTTACAATTTTTGGCTTTTTTAATTTAGCCAATTATTTGTTGATTTTTGACTGACTTGGACTCCTCATGGACAAATGCCTAGAAAAATTTGTCCAATTGAGTTGAAACTTGGTCCAAAGGTGTAGGGGGTCTCATTCCATTTCTTTTAAACAATTTTTATAAAAAAATAATTAAAATTACCATTAACTAGGTAATTTTAAAAAATAAAAATAAAAACTATCTAGACTCGATGAAATTCCGTGAAACTTTAGGAGATGTCTTGCATGGTAATTTACAAGATTCCTAGACACTAGATACTAGAGGGCTCTACCATTAGAATGCCTTTCACCACTTTGGAGGAATTATTTGTGGGAGTGAAAAATTCAATGGAAATTAATAAGATTGGTTAAGACAAATTAATAACCTAAGGAAAAAAAACACTAAGTGAAAGGGAATCCTCTAATGATGAAGTCATAAGGCGAATGACCTACCTATGATCCATGCAGACCCATTACATTATAATCTCATACAGGGGAGTGGAATTTCCATTACAAAAAGAAGTGTTGAAGGCCAAAATTGCCTTGTAGAACCAGTAAGTCTCTAACTTGGTAGCACCTGATGGTGCATATCTTCATGGTACATGGAATTGACCCCCTAATTCAAATAGGTGGTCAACAGGACCAGACTGCTCTTCAGGATGCATGGGATCTTGTTGGTGATCCAACAGATACTAGGAGGACTCAATCTGATTTCGAGGAGCCTCCCATTGCACTCATTGCCACTAAACCATTTCCCTCCAAGCATATTTTCTTGGTTCAGTATTCAGATCCACAGTCTTATGGTGAGGCTCCTGGAAATCCATTTTGGAAATCTGCCATGTAGGAAGAGTACAACTCCCTCCTTGAGAACCAGACTTGGGATCTAGTTCCCCTTCCTTCTGGAAGGAAAATGTTCAGGTGCAGATGGGTCTACAGGACCAAGAGCGCAACAAATGAACAGATTAGCAAATACAAAGCCAGGCTTGTTTCCAAAGGATTTCAGCAGGTGCATGGCATTGACTATGATGAGACCTTCACTCCAGTAGTGAAGATGGATTCCATACGTTTGGAACTTGTCATTGCGATGACCAAGTGATGGGAAGTCCATCATATGGACATGAAGAATGCATTTCTTCATGGTGATCTCTCTAAGGATACCTATATGGAGAAACCCCAGGGATTTATGCAGTATTCCTCTTTGGTCTATCGACTAAAGAAATATATGTATGGCCTCAAGAAGGCTCCAAGGGAATGTTATTCCAAGATGGAATCCTACCTACTGTCACAGAACTTTGTACATTGTAAATTAGACCCGTATGTATACATGCTCAAGACAGTTGATTCACTTCTACTCTTAGTTCTATATGTTCATGATTTGTTGATCATCGGTTGCTTGACTTCAGTGATTGCTACAGTCAATAGGATTCTACATGACAGGTTATTTATGATGGACATGATTCCACTACACTTCTTTCTTGGACTCAAGATTAGTCAAGATGCATTAGTCATCAAACTGTCTCAGACCAAGTATGCACAATATCTCCTTGAAAGATTTCACATGACAGAATGCAAGTCTTCTCCAACTCCTTTCCTATCAGGAGTCAAACTTGAGGATGGCGGGGACACTTGATTGGTTGAAAACAAACTGTACAAAAAACTAGTGGGGAGCTTGTTGTATATCACACACTCCAGACTAGACCTCTCCTATGCAGTTGGCGCAATTTCCAGGTTCATGCAGGAATTGCATGAGATACATTCGAAGGTTGCAAAGTGTATCCTTTGATACGTATATGGCACCATAACCTTTGGGATTCATTATTCAACAGACTCTACATTATATCTCATCGGATTCAGTGATTCTAACTGGGTTGGCAATAACTTTGATCATAAGACCACATTTGGTTACTCACTTAGTCTTAGTTCTAGGCCTATTGGTTGGTCGAGAAATAAGAAGGTTGTTATTTCTCTTTCTTCAGCCGAGGCAGAGTGCAGAAGGGAAGTTAACATTCAGGCTATGTGGCTACAAAATTTTCTCACTGAGTTGGGAATTCAATTTCATCGGCTGATCGTCATCTTGTGTGACAACTAGAGAACTCTGAACTTCTATAGAGATCCAGTTCAAAGGCAACAGACGAAGCACATCAAGATCCACATGCAATACATACAGGACTTATCAAATGAGGGGATCATCAACCTACAATTATGTCCTTCAACAGCACAGACGACATACATCTTCACTATGACCTTCACTGAGAAGAAGTTCCATTTTCTAGGAAGTCATCTTGGAGTGAAGGACATAGTTTCCTAGCAACTGTCAGTTCTTCTTTTTACATACATTTTACTTTGAGGAGGGTTTTTTCCCATGAGGTTTTCCCTCTTTCCTCACCTTATTTTAGTGTATATTTTGTATTTGGGTACCTAACATGGCCTCGTTGTTGTGACCCATTCTTTATTTTCACCATAGTGATGTTCAAGGGAGTGTTGGAGTTACTTCACACACCTAGGATTTATTTTTCCTGAGGTTTCCCCTATGTTTATTAGTCTTAATAAAGTCTCCTAAAGTTTAGGGAGAATATTCTCTTCAATTGTCACTTCAGTTTGACTAATTGAGTGGAGTCTAGATGTTGCATTGGTTTTGTCACCATGCAACATTGGGATCATCACAAGTCGATATGCATTGTCCTTGGGATCATCACCTGACTAGTGCATTACCCATGATTCCTTATTCTCCTCCTCACTTCACTTTGTTTCAGTCAGTTAACTGAATACTGATAGACTAGTTAACTCAGCTGGGTGGCAATTCACTCTCGTAACTGCCCGAGAGACTAGACTATGTAATGTCCCCACTTTGGGACATCAAGGTATTACAGGGTGTTATGATGACCAGAGTACACAGATGGAGATTATAGCGAGTAAAGGATCTATCAAGGGATGTTTTGGCGCTCGTCTTGCATCGCTCATCCTATTTCATCATTATGATCCATTTCGCACAGAATGGCTTTGGTTCCGTTGCATTTCGACGAACTTCATGATTTTGAGTATTTTGAGCTATAGGTTAATTAAATTCACTAAAGAGGTCATTTTGGTCACAATACTTGGAGGAACCTCTGAGTGTAATATCTCATTAGAATTTGGAGGAAAAACACTACAAGATGGGATGATGAGAAGTGACTTTCAGTGGCCAGGGAAGCCACAAGGAGAGATAAGGTGCTTTTAAGAGGTAAAAAAGGCTAATTAATTAATTAATAATTAATAAAGTAAAATTCACTTTGGAGGGACAAGGTCAGTAGGGAGTATAAAGAAGAAACAAGGGCCTCTATTCTCTCATTCATATGATTATCAGTTTTTTATATCTGGCGTCTAGCTAGTGCACTCATGCCTTGGGGGTTTTGAGGGTTTTGACTTAACAAACCCTAGAGAACAATTTGGTGGTGAAATATTCCACCTATCTTGTTCCAATATTGGTCTCAGGGATGCAATACTCTCCCACACCATTCTACTTCAGATCTTCTTAGTTCGGGAGGGTTCTACATTAGTTACAGGTACAGGAAGGAAGAGAGGGCGCACCATTGGGGGTTTCCAGGAAGGAGGGGCGCACCATTCATTGAGGGAAGTTCATTACAAGATATTGGAAGAGCTTCAGGAGATTCTATCACCTATGTTTTCATTGCAGGGTCTTGGTTATCAATTTGAGTCCATTCAAGAGGAGTTTTATGTGCCATTTGATTTACTAGAGGCATTGGACGAATTGGAGGAGAGTAGCACACTGCAGAAAGTGGTTTCAGTCATTTGATAGACAAAATATTCATTGTTTCTCTTGGGAATTCACCATTGGGGTAGCCAGGCCCCAATCTATCATTCTAGTGAGTTTGTGGAGCATTTGGAGGTCTCTAGGAGAGAGGCTAAATTATCTATGGTTTAAGTCATCCAGGGGGGCAGATCACTCATTGGAGGGAGGCTAGATCCATCACTTTGAGAGGGATCTTGGAGATTTGAGCACCTGGGTTGTTCTTGCAGTAACCTGATCTACTATTCTACTCATTTTGGACTCATTTGGAGGCTTCCTTCAGTTGGGCTGAGTTATTGAGGGTCTTCAGTGCTCTAGCAGGACATAGCATCATCCATATTGGTGGTTTGGCACTTCATACATTCTAGATCTCAGTATTGTAGTGGTCTTCCTTGTTATTCAACCTTTGGAGGCTTACACTGTCCTATCAGAGCATTTTTTAGCAGCTCTTATTATGTTTATTGGATCCATCTATTGATCATTCCAGATCTGCATCATTCTTGTATTCAGGGGCTTCTTCTACTTATGAATAATATCACATCCGAGGTATTTTGGATTGTCTATCATATTGTTGATATTGCATATGGTTGAAGTGTGTTCCATTACTGTATCTTCTTGTTTATTTCTGAAAACTCACATTAAAATCATCAGTATAACCCTAGCGCAACCTAAGAGACAATAATAAGAAAAGTGTTTGACAAAATTCCACAACCAGAAAAATTTTAAAATTCATGCAAAACGTGATGTTCCTGGCATATTGGCTTGGGAACATTACAGACTAGGTGGCAGTTCACTACTGTAACTATTGGTGTGTGTCTAGATCTCTCTAGACCACCACACTGGCACATTGGCTTCACCTCCAGTGCACATTGGTTGAGAGTATATCATGTGTAAATTATTCATTATTCATTATGGTTAATGAGAATTCTTCCATTATTTCTCTCATGCTTATTCTTTCTCAATTTCTCTCTGCAAATGTGTGTTGTATTTTCTAGCTAGATTTATTTTGTGTAGGTTCAAAACATTTACAGTAATTCCTATCTTTATGGAAATATTTTAGCTGTCTTATTATTTTATCGTTATATCTTGAAAAAGAGATGGATCTAGAAGATGCCAAACATATTTTGTGAATTTTCCTTAGAGGAAAAGTCGATCTAAGACACTTCGTGATATTATTGGAAAAGTTGTTAAGTAGTGGATTTATAAGAATCAAATAATATTTTGTTGTAAGAGAAGTTGAGTTAGACTCTATATAAAGAATAATTCCTCCTATTTGTAAGGTGTGAGTGAAAGAGATCCCAAGCTTTGAAATAAAATTTCCTTATCTTTGTCTAAGTTTTGTAGAATGTATATACAACCTTGTTGAAATATATATTCTTGGTGCATATTAGCAGGATTTTTGTTGCAAGTTTGGATTGTCAAAGTTGATTTGGGTTTCATACAAGAGTAGTATTGCTACGTTGGAAGAGGTAAACCCTCTTTGTCATGTTTCTTTAAAAAGAAATAATTTATCCCTATATTTTTTTGAGAATTCGATCTCTTTAGGCAAAGAACACTCTCAAATTGATTTGGAAGTGGTATGATTCTAGAATACCCTTCCATTTGTAAAATATGTGATGTTTTTCTTGTTAAACTAGGACCTTGGATCTTGTTGTAGTAGCCCAATTTACCTTTAGATCTTTTGAAGAATTTCCCCTTGAGGTTGCATGCATCACCCCATATCCATGTTACGCCTCTCAACTAGGGGTAACTAGAGGAAATTTAGTCATTTGATAGATCATTCAATTCAAAGTGAGGAATGCTAAGTCATTCCATGGCATGCCATTGCCATACCATTGCTTTCTCCATGTCATTTTCATGTGTTTCCATGCCATAGCATTTCCATGCCTTGCCAAGCCATGGCATGACATGTCATTTCCATGCCTTGCCACGTCATGGCATTAACATTCCATTCACATTCCATTGCCAATCCATGCCATTCCATGGCATGCCATTTCCATTTCCATGCCATTCCATGCCATTGTAATGTAGATTCCCATGTGTTGTCATGTAGTTTCCCATTTTAACCTATATAACAATAAATATAACTTTCCATAAAATTATGCAAGGAAAAATTCGAATCAAAATGTGGATTTCAATGAAACAAGAATAACAAAAAAAGAAACGTTTTCATGCCATTTCCATGTCTCAAAATTAAACCCTAGGAATACACCTTGACACATTTTATTACATTTATGTCATAATTTTCAGTCCTTTAGGGTTGTCATGTCTTGAATATTGTAGGGATGCCATGTGTCATATTGCATTTTGGTATTCATTTGTTGTTTAAACCCTACTTTAAGATTGGATTTTTATCCCCCTTTCATTTAATGATTACTTGTTTTAAGGGATGTTTTATTTGTCCTTGTATTGCCTTGCTTTTCCATGTCTTTCCTTTTCCATTCCTAGCCTTGCCATTCCATTCATTTCCATGTCATTCCTTTCCTTTCCATGTCATGCCTTTCCTTTCCTTACCATGCCATCACATGCATGAATTTCCATACGTTGCTTTGCCATGCCATGCCTTGCCTTGTCTTTCCTTTCCATGGTATGGTATGGTATGTCTTGTCATGCCATGCCTTATGGTATGGTATGGCATGCCTTGCCTTGCCATGGTATGGTATGGTATGGTATGCCTTGCCTTTCCTTGCCTTGCCATGGTATGGTATGGTATGGTATGCCTTATCTTTCATTGCCATGGTATGGTATGGTATTCCTTTCCATTTCCATGCCTCACAATTAAACCCTAGGAATACACCTTGACGCCTTTTATTACATTTTTGTCATAATTTTCAACCCTTTAGGGTTGTCATGTCTTGAATATTGTATGGTTTTCATGTGTCAACTTGCATTTCAGCATGAATTTGTTATCGAAATCCTAGTTTAAGCTTATATTTTTAGCCCCCTTTCATTTAAAGATTACTTGTTTTAAGGGATTTTATATTTGTCCTTGTATTTACTTTCCTTGGATTTCCTTGCCATTCCTTTCCTTTATCATTCCTTGTGTTTCCATGCCATGCATTTCCATTCCTTTCTTTTCCATGCCATGCATTTCCTTGTCTTACCATGCCATGCCATGCATGACTTTCCATACCTTGCCTTGTCATGTCATGCCTTGCCTTGCCTTTCCATGGTATGGTATGATATGGTATGCCTTGCCTTGCATTTCTTTTCCATGGTATGGTATGTCTTTCCTTTCCACCTCCATGCCTCACAATCAAACCCTAGGAATACACCTTGACACCTTTTATTAAATTTTTGTCATAATTTTCAGGCCTTTAGGGCTGTCATGTATTGAATATTATATGGCTATCATGTGTCATCTTTCATTTCAGCATGCATTTGTTATCTAAACCCAAGTTTAATCTTGCATTTGTAGCCCCCTTTTATTTAATGACTACTTATTTTAAGGGTTGTTATATTTTTCCTTGTATTGCCATGCCATGCCTTGCCTTTGCATTCCTTGTCATGCCATGACTTGCATTGCCTTTCCTTTCCATGGCATTCCTTGCCTTGCATTGCATTGCCTTGGCTTGGCACGCCATGTCATGCCTTGCATTTCCTTTTCTTTCCTTTCCATCCCATGTGATGACTCTATGTTTTTCCCATTTTTCCTTTGTCCAAATCTCTTTTTGCACATGGAGATTATACAGTTTATACTTCTATTATCTCTTTTTGAAGGTATTAACATGTTTCTTCCATCGATTTTCTATGGATCAACATAAGGTATGTGTAGTCCTTATTTTTTATTATTTTATGATGGTTTATCTTTAATTGAGTGAGTGGAATATATTAGCACTTGTCGTTTGTTTGAAATAGGTCAAAATTGAAATCCAACCCTTGATCTGACCCTCGATCCAGCCCTCGATCCGACCCTTGATCCGGCCCTTGATCTAACCCTCAATCTATTCCTCAGAGCACAATGTAGTTGTAGGTTGGTATATTGGCAGGCTCTTCCTGGCGAATACGAAACATGGGTTTTGTACCTGTTCAAACCCTCCAGCTATGGAACTCATTATTTTTATTCGAACAATTGCATTCGACCTCTATTTTGAGTCCATGATTTGTTAAGAAGTTATTTATGTTATTAAGTTTTAATGATTTTCTGTTGTAGGAGAGCGTCGACCCTTTTAGTGGTTGACCTCTCATCTATGTCTAAAAACAATATAAATACGAGAACTCTCTCTAATACCAAACATAGATATTGATATAATCACTATTTTGAATTCACCTCTATAAAATCGATTTTTTTGTTAATTAAAGCTAATGCGTTGATCGTGATTGTCTATTGAGCTAGAGTAGTACCATGACTACCTAGAGAGTCCACCAGTGGTCTTTTTGTCTTGTTTATTTGCTATGTACTTACATTTATCCATATAACTCTTTTGTGCAGGTTATTTGTTGTATCTTCGTATTTTTGCATATAACTCGTGTGTGCAGGTTGCTTGTTGAAGTTGTGTTTTCTATATAAGTTACAAGTTACTTGTAGTTGTCTATACTTAAATAATTAATTTTCCATTCTCTAACATATAACATCTCCGATGAAGGTTGTGTTTTATTGACGTGTATATGCTCATAGTCATCTAACTTTTCAATTATATACAAGCTTTCTTTTCTCATTTTATAAACTGTAGGTTACTTGCAGATTAGTCATCTAGACAATGTACATAACAGTCATCTATGCTTCATTAAGCTATGGTTTTCAATTACTTCCTGTAGGTCTACATAAATTATTAACTATGTGTAGAATATTTCTAGTATCAGTGTGATAGGATAAGTGTTGATTTCAAATCTCTTTTGAACAATGTTTATAGACTATATTGATTATAAGAACATGTATATAATCAATTGATATATCCTTAATGGAAAATGTTTCCATAGACCATCTTATTTATACTCTACATATCTCTATAGAAATTAATATTGAATTCTTTCCTCTTGAATTATCAGTAGTGTTAAGGTGCCATCGTGATATAATTCATCATCATAGACATAACCATTACATTTGAATATCACCATGATGTTGTTTAATTTCAGTGAGTGAGATTAGTGTAATGATGTGGGTTATTTTATGTAGGATAAGAGTAATTGTGATTTTTTAAAGAGATTTTTTAAGAATAGAGTTCACTGTGAAGTAGTGCTTTTGAAAGATAGCTTGTGTTTATTCAAGGATTGTCTGCTTAAGGTATATAGTTTACCCATCACCATGCCATGCAATGCCTTTCCTTGCATTTCCTTGCAAGACTTGCCATACCTTTCCTTTCCATTCCATGCCTTTCCTTTCCATGGTATGGTATGGTATACATTTCCTTGGTATGGTATGTTATGGTATGGTGTGCCTTTCCATTCGTTTCCTTTCCCTGCCATGGTATGGTATGCCTTTCCATGCCATTACTTTCCTTGCCTTACCATGGTATGGTATTGTATGGTATGTTGTTCCTTTCCATGCCATGCATTTCCTTTCCTTTCCATGGTATGGTATGGTATGTCTTTCCTTGGTATGCCTTACCATGCCATGCATTGCCTTTCATTGTCATTCTCATGGTATGGTATGCCTTTCCTTGCCTTGCATTGTCAAGCTATCATATGGTATGGTATGGTATCTTATTCCTTTCCTTTCATTGCCAAGCCATGGTATGGTATGGTATGGTATTGTATGCCTTGACTTGGTAATGTATGGTATGCCTTGCCATGCCCTGCCTTGCCTTTCCTTGCCATGGTATGGTATGGTATAGTATGGTACGGTATGGTATGTCTTTCCTTCCCATGTCATGCCATGGTATGGTATGGTACAATATGCCTTACCTTGCCATGGTACGGTATGTATTTCCTTTCCTTACCATGGTATGGTATGGTATTCCTTCCCTTGCCAAGCCATGGTATGGTATGGTATGGTATGTCTTGACTTGACTTGCCAAGACATGGTATGGTATGGTATGGTAGGTCTTTCCATGCCATGCCTTGCCTTGCATGGTATTGTATAGTTTGGTATTCCTTTCCTTTTCTTGTTATGCCATGGTATGGTATGGTATGGTATGTCTTGCCTTACCTTTCCATTGTATGGTATGGTATGGTATGCCTTTCCATGGTATGGTATGGTATGGTATGCCTTGACTTTCCTTGCCATGGTATGGTATGGTATGGTATTGTATGACTTGCCATGCCATGCCATGTCTTTCCTTACCATGATATCATATGGTGTGGTATGGTATTCCTTTCCTTTCCTTGCCATGGTATGGTATGGTATGGTATGGTATGTCTTGCCTTGCCTTGTCGTGGTATGGTATGGTATGATATGCCTTGCCTTGCATTGCCTTGCCAAGCCATGGTATGGCATGTTATGCCTTGCCTTGGTATGGTATGGTATGGTATGGTATGGTATGGTATGGTATCCTTGGAATGTTATGGAGAGGTATGGTATGGTATGCCTTGCCTTGCCATCCAATTTCCACTACCATGCCTTTCCTTTCCATGGTATGGTATGGTATGCAATGCTTTGCCTTTCCATGGTATGGTATGTATTTCCTTGTTATGCCATGGTATGGTATGGTATGGTATAGTATGCCTTCCCTTTCATTTCCTTTCCTAGCCATGGTATGGTATGTTATGGTATGGTATGCCTTGCCTTGCCTTGGTATGGTATGTATTCTTGGCATGGTATGGTATGCATTTCTTGGCCATCCCATGGTATTGTATGATATGGTATCCTTGGCATGGTATGGTATGACACCTTTTATTACATTTACATCATAATTTTCATCCCTTTAGGGATCATGTCTTGAATATTGTAGGCTTGTCATGTGTCATCTTTCATTTCAGCATGCATTTGTTATCTCAATCCTATTTAAGCTTGCATTTTTGGCCCCCTTTCATTTAATGATTACATGTTTTAAGGCTTGTTATATTTGTCCTTGTATTTATTTGCCTTGGCTTGCCTTGCCATGCCATGCCTTGCATTTTCATGCCCTACCATGCAATGCCCTTCCATGCCTTGCCTTTCCTTTCCATGAAATGTCTTTCCATTCCATTTCCTTGCCTTCCCTTGCCATGCCTTTCCTTTACATGCCATGCCTTGCGTTTCTATTGTGTTGCTTATATGTTTAGTACAATGCACTCATTAATTATCAATTCGAGATTCGTAATCAACAGAGTTACAAGACACCAGTAAGAAAGGTAATTTCTAATGTCATGAGTATAGAATTAAACTAGATTATGTATGCTGGAAACAAATCAAAATAGCAAACTGCAATGCACTTTGGTTGTCTTTCACGAAGAGGCTATCCACTCCATTATGGCACATGCAAGTATGAGATGGAGTTGTTTTGACAGATCAACTCTGCTATCTGACCCAGAAAACTAACTATGCAATCCACACTTCTAGAAGGAAATCACACATCAATCATCAAAGCATAGTATGGGTAGTTCAACAGTCAATATGTTGGTTATGTTGTGGTTCACAATGAAATTCACTAGTTCTTATCCAAATAGTTTTGACTATTGTTGCCAACATCTATGATCACTCAAGGAAATCAAATTCATGAGAACAGAAACAGGGCATATGAAAAAAAAGAGCAAATAAAGATCTCTAAACAATTATATAATGGAAATCCTAGTCTAAGCTATATTGTTATCATCTAACAGAGTTAAATCTTTAGCTAATTTAATGTTTACACTACTGGAAAATAAATGCTAATGATAATCTACAAAGAGGTTGACCTTTGTTGGGTGGTGGGCCCTTGTCACTTCAACAGGTCAGTTGTTGAAGTCTACAGGAGGCTTATCTTCAACACACACATTACTCTCACTCACATTTCAAAACATAAAATCAAAACTCTCGTTAACAACTCAACTCACACTTAATCATAGATAATCAGAATATGGAGATAAAATGACATTCCATTAATCTTCACTCAGAATATGTTATGCACTATCATATGTTGCTTTATATATTGGCAATATGCTAACTCTCCTACACTTCCACCATCCTTGCCACGGCTATTTAATAGTCTTAATCATGAAACACAAGGAGGTGAAGTGATTTGCAAATCAATCAGTTGTTAAGTTTAATCATTCGGTTACATCTTTAGATTCATCCTCATGACACAAAGTGCATGAGGATGAGACAATCAACAAACTATTCATATTATAGCCTTGCTAAAGCAAATAGACATCCACCAATTGGCTTAGGCGAGATCTGGAACTTAACGTAGTGCATTAGGCTCTTCCATATTAGTATCGAATCATAATAGGTAGATGGTACTGGATCACGACAGTGCGCAAAAGGTGGTACCAAATCATGAAAGTGCATGGCTGTCAGTACCGGATCATAACAGTGCTTGGTCGTTGGTACCAGATCGCAACAGATAGATGGTACCGGATGCATTTGGTACTGGATTCGGACAATAGCAGTCTTGGTGCACATGTACCAGATAGCTGAGATGGTACAAGAATGTTGGATATCTAGAGGTAAAAGATTTAGATATGACAAATTGAAGCATTAGTACATGAAATATTTAATTCCCTAGCTCAATAAACCACAAAATGCATGAATTAACCATACTTTACCTTATGACCTTATTACTGGAAAATGGTAGTGTTCTTGTCATTCACTCAAGCTTTAGGTAGGAAAAAAAGGTATAGGTGAAGAGTATAATAGAGTAATGGGGATGTCAATTTTGGGTCTCAACATTCCCCCATGCCAAAATCATTGCATGTCTTCAAGCAACTGAAAACAAACCCAAAATTTTTCAAAACTTGAGACTGTGTTCTTTACTTTGGTGGATCAATGTTGTTGATGGTTGAAGCCTCTTCTTTCACCTCTCTTTTGATGACCCTAACATATTGTAGGACTCGTAATACCTTCTTGAGCTTGTTAAAGGTCTCTTCATGGTCATCTTGAAGTTGTTGGTTGGTTGCTTTCAATTGCTCATTTTCCTTTTTGATATACCTGTCCAAGAGTTGATATTCCTTTACTTCTTGTTGGAGTTCCTTATTTTGTTTTTGCAGTTCCCCAATCCTTTTCTTCATTTGTTCTTTTGTCAAGGTCTTTGTTGACTCCATCATCACTGGCTAGATACACTCCCTTTCCTCAACTTCCTCCCTCATCCCACATAAAGTAATAGTGGCTTGCTCCTCAGTCAAACTAGGGATGTCATCTTGGATTGATAAATCCTCAAAATGGGAGGTAAGGTCGATTGGATCTCCCTGTATACGAGGACTGGCTATTGTTTTTCCCTTCTTTTCCATGCTCCTCGTGGTTCTTTTGCAAGGAGGTACTGGATTAGGGATGCTCATAGGCTTCCTTTTCTTCTTTTCTAATTGTGAAATAGTGACAGGGGGTTGTGTCACAGACTGTTTACTTTTAGTTTCTGAGATTTGCTTCCCTTTCTTCATCATTTTTGTCTGATAGCCCTCTTTCTCAACTGCCACCGTTGAAGTCTCCTCAAATAATTTGTTTTTACCTTTTGATTCGGAGCTTTTAAAAGTTTTATTGACTGTGGAAGAGAACCCTACTTTTTCATGTTGGCTCACTGCCCTAGATGATGGTGGAGTTGTCTTATCCTTCTTGCCCTTTTGCTTTTGAGGCTCCTTAGTTTTATTTGGAACATGTTGGGTTTCCTCCATAGGTTTGTTTTCTGTGGGAAGGTGTTGTGTGATAAGGGTTTTCCAACTAATCCTTTGTTTCCTAAGTTCATGTAAAACTAGAATTTTAATGAGACCTTGATGGTAAATGCTAGTCTTCTCTATTTTGGAGATGGATTTAACACCTCTTACCATTTTATTCAAACGCATCCATAGAAAATATGGAAAATCGATTTTAGGGCCTCCTTCAAAATGTAATAGAAGCCTAAGATGATAAATGAAGGTCACATCATACCTGCCCTCACAAGTGACAAATCATTGAAGACTAGTAATCATTGGATGAAATTCTTCCTTGATGTAGTTCCTTAGGATCCCCTTTTTCCAGTCAGGGTGTTGATGATCTTCTTTCAAGAATTGTTGGCACATTTCTTTGTTGATTCCTACACCTTTGAAGTATTTTTCTCCTCTTCTAGGTAGTTTGTGACCTCCCTTAAGGTTTCTTCGTTGATTATCAGTTGTAGATTGCCTATATGTGCAATCTCGCCATCATAGCTCTGAATAAATTCATGAGATATCTTCTCGTGCCAGCCTGCAAATTTTTCCAGAAACGGCATCCACCCTGACCTAGCATATTTTTCTTGACATAATTGGAACTCCTCGGTTTCCCTATAAATTTGGAAGACCGGTTCGTGTCTACTAACCACCATCGTTATAAATTGTGAGAAAAGGATCGAGTTGTAGCACAAGGGTTTAGTCAATTGATAAGGTAAGGGTTTGGTACCGAAAAGGAGTAGGCTCGGGACTGGAGAAAGCTCATGATAAGGGGAAATATGGTGATGTTGTTGGTAATGCGAATGGTAAGTTTAAGAAGGATGTCGTAAGGAAAAATTATGACCCGATGAGGCTTATCTGGATGGCTTCGCCACCAGATAAGACATTTTATTTCTACCCATTACTGTAATGATGAGGACAAGACGTTGGGTATCAGGGCATCATTTTGGAATAGGCGATTGGACGTTCAGGTGGTGAATTTGGTGTTAGGTCATGGTTCATGATATAAGATAGGTTCGTGAATTTGCTTAAGGACGAAATATATTCGTGGCTTATTATTTCTATTCATGCTTCATATTTTGATATGATTTTTTCCCTTAACCATGTTCAAGAGCTATGAGAGGATTGATTAGGTTTAGGCATATGGGTATGAGGGATAGGCGCATGGGTTTAATATTAAGGTCATAAGATCTAGTATATCTTTTCATACTTATTGTAGTTTTATGAGCATAGGAAAATAAATACCATGTTACCTTTGCTTTCACCTTTGTATGATTAATACCCATAGAATGTGCAACTGCTTGTAAATTGTCAGAATTCATCCCTTTAGACTGAAGCTTCTTGAGAAATTGGTACAAGAATGTCCCGTACTTCTGTTATTCTGTTCTTATCTTCTTTTGTATTTGGTTCTGCAGGTGGATTATATGAGTCTGGAAAAGAGTTCTGCAGGGGCTCTTTGACCTTCCCCCATGCTGAAGATGTTGTAAATATGTAGGCAAGAAGATTCAACATTTTATATCATAATTTAGAAAAGACGACAAGAGAAAAACAAACCGATCAAATTTTAGAAGTATAGCTTATCACTTATCATATGATCTCATGCCAAAAAAATGAAATTTCCCTTCTTTTAATGGATTATTGGAAACGACGCCAAAATGTTGTGTTGCTTATATGTTTAGTATAATGCACTCATTAATTATCAATTTGGGATTCATAATCAACAGAGTTACAAGACACCAGTAAGAAAGGTAATTTCTAATGTCACAAGTATAGAATTAAACTAGATTATGTATGCTAGAAACAAATCAAAATAGCAAACTGCAATGCACTTTGGTTGTCTTTCACAGAGAGGCTATCCACTCCAGTATGGCACATGAAAGTATGAGATGGATTTGGTTTGACAGATCAACTCTGCTATCTGACCCAGAAAACTAACTATGCAATCCACACTTCTGGAAGGAAATCACACATCAATCATCAAAGCATAGTATGGGTAGTTCAATAGTCAATATGTTGGTTCTGATGTGGTTCACAATGAACTTCACTAGTTCTTATCCAAATAGTTTTGACTATTGCTACCAACATCTATGATCACTCAAGGAAATCAAATTCATGAGAACAGAAACAGGGCATATGAAAAAATAGAGCAAATAAAGATCTCTAAACAATTATATAATGGAAATCCTAGTCTAAGCTATACTGCTATCATCTAACAAAGTTAAAGCTTTAGCTAATTTAATGCTTACACTACTGGAAAATAAATGCTAATGATAATCTACAAAGAGGTTGACTTTGTTGGGTGGTGGGCCCTTGCCGCTTCAACAGGTCAGCTGTTGAAGTCTACAGAAGGCTTATCTTCAACACACACATTACTGTCACTCACATTTCAAAACATAAAATCAAAACTCTCGTTAACAACTCAACTCACACTTAATCATAGATAATCACAATATGGAGATAAAATGACATTCCATTAATCTTCACTCAGAATATGTTCTGTACTATCATACGTTGCTTTACATATTGGAAATATGCTAACTCTCCTACACTTACACCATGCTTGCCATGGCTATTTAATAGTCTTAATCGTGAAACACAAGGAGGTGAAGTCATTTGCAAATCAATCAGTTGTTAAGTTTAATCATTCGGTTACATCTTTAGATTCATCCTTATGACACAAAGTGCACGAGGATGAGGAAATCAAAAAACTATTCATATTATAGCCTTGCTAAAGAAAATAGACGTCCACCAATTGGCTTAGGCGAGATCTGGAACTTAACATAGTGCATTAGGCTCTTCCATATTAGTACCGGATCATAACAGGTAGATGGTACCGGATCACGACAGTGCGCAAAAGGTGGTACCGGATCATGACAGTGCATGGCCATCGGTACCGAATCATAACAATGCGTGGCCATTGGTACCGAAACGCAACAGATAGATGGTACCAGATGTGTTTGGTACCGGATTCAGACAACAGCAGTCTTGGTGTGCAGGTACCAGATAGCTAAGATGGTACAGGAACGCTGGATATCTAGAGGTCAAAGATTTAGATATGACAAATTGAAGCATTAGTACATGAAATATTTAATTCCTTAACTCAATAAACCACAAAATGCCTGAATTAACCATACTTTACCTTATGACCTTATTACTGGCAAATGGTAGCGTTCTTGTCATTCACTCAAGCTTTAGGTAGGCCAAAAAGGTATAGGTGAAGAGTATAATAGAGTAATGGGGATGTCAATTTTGGGTCTCAATAGTTTCCATGCCATTCCTTTACATACCATGCCTTTCCATGTCATGCCTTGACATACTATGCCTTGTCATACCTTTCCATGCCATGTTTTTCCATGCCATTCCTTTCCTTTCCATACCATTCCTTTCCATGACATGCCATGTCATGCCTTCACTTTCCATGCCTTGCCTTCACTTGCCATGCCATGCCATGACATATCATGCCTTGACTAAATGATAAAGTTTAATATGTAAATGAACAAGTTTAATACATAAATAAAGATTGTACTAAATGAACAATTTTAATACGTAAAAGTTACAATCAATGGATTCATTAAGCATGTAATTATACAACTTGTCAATTTTCAAGGAATGCAAAGGCATGGCATGGCATGGTAAGGAAAGTGAAGGCATGGAAAGGAAAGGAAAATAAAGGAATTGCAAGTGAAGGTGTGGCAAGGAAAGGAAAGTAAAGGAGTATCTCCGACACTAGGGTTTTACTCAATAAGGCATAGTGCAATTTATGAAGAGGAGGTCTATTTTCAAGAACATCGTGTTGAGAATTTGTGGGTAGTGTAGTCACATAGGCCTTGGCCAAATAGACTTGTGAGAGCTTACAAAACTACATTATGTTGCTCGGTTTCGATTTTATTCCCCCACACCAAATTGGCCACATGTCCCTAAAAGGCTTGAAGAGGCGAGTTGTAGCTCATGATAAAACTCAAACTGAGACTCATATGGATGAACCGTCAGTTGCATTGGATCCAAAGCACTGCGTTTCAATTAGTGGGCCCCCTCCACTGTCATTTCGTCCATCAAAAAACCATTTGTTGGAGTATCTCTAGAAATAGGGTTTTTCTCATTGAGGCATAGTGAAATTTATGAAGAGGAGGTCAATTTTCAAGACAAGTAAGAAGAAAAAGCTAAAGAAACAAGCAAGCAACCTACAAGATAGCTCACTAAACCCACGTCCTAGGCTTGGAAGATGCCCAACATCAACCAAACCCCACATCCTAGCTTAAGGAAAATTCTAAACATTGACGAAAAGAAAAAATTTGCACTTACTCTAAGCTACCCAAGGCTCACACATGGGAGGAGGCCGTACCACTCCTTCTCCCAAGCCAATCAGCCACTAAAAATAAGCAAAACAAGTAGATCTATGCACAAGAAGCCCTAAAACTTGAAGAAAAAGTTTGAGAAATAGATACCAACTTGTAGGAGGGCCTTGGAGTGTTGTTTGGATGTTTTTGGGTAGCATAAACCCCTCAACCAGATCTAAAACCTAAAAAAACCAGCAAGCTATGTTTGCTAGAAAAGCTACACACAACAATACAATCGAAGAAAAAAATTTGTTTTTTAGGGCAAAAATTTTTCACAAAAAAATTGATGAAAATTTTAGATTTAGATGACCATTCTATTATGTTAAGCTAGCTTAAATATATATGGAATGAGAACAAAAGGAGAATGAGTAAATATGAGATAAAAGAAGAGTTTATGTGTGTCTCAAGGGAGGACTCTTCCTTGAGGCATTCCCAATGAAACCCTTGAAGCCAAACCTGCAAGATCTAACACAATGACATGCATACAATAGATAATATGGATGATCAAGCTAATAAGATGAAATACTTGCACCCTATATAGCTAACCAACATATATATATCTACAAGAATACTCTTTGTTAGATCTACTCAAATAAAATACTTTACCCAAGATCTACCTATGCCATCATCATATCAAACCAAAACAAGATTACCTCATGTGTAGCAAGAACAAAAGTACTTGTTTCTCTTCCAAAAATCCTCCAAAGTTTCACCTTTATTATTACTCAAGAAAATATCTTGGAGAAATACTTGCTCCAAAACCCTAAGAGCCAAAGAATGAAGAAATATGGAACAAGAAGAGAGAGAGAGAGTGGAAAATCAAGTAGCATAACAATAGCTCAAGATATGGTAAGGAAAAGAGTGAGGGAGGGTTTCCTTTTATACTTGGAGAGGAAAACTCAACCCTCTTGGATTAATTCCAAGTGTCCACCACTAAGCACAAGAGGGAATCCCAAGGGTAGGGTGCACCATCTAGGGTTTGAGAAATAGATCTAGGGTGTAGATGAGTGAGGGAGTGTTGGGATCACACAAAAAGGTAGTGGGAGGCTATGATATGTGTTCCAAGGGAGAGTAGAGGGTTAAATTTTATTTTTTTTAATTATTTTATAATTTTCCAAGTGGAGGGGGCATAACTTCCTTAGGAGGGTGCACCACTTGGGGGAAAGGAAAGGAATGGAGGGAAATAAATGAGGGGAGTGGAGTGGATCTACTCTAGGAGGTGAATTGGGGTAAAGGGATACAAATCACATGGGATATCCCCCCCCTACACACCCAACACCAAGTTACAACGTTGAGCTAGCTAGGGGGGCGTCAATTTCCCCCAGGGGGCGTGAGGGTTGAGTGGTGTGAGGGGGTGAGGCTGTAGGGAAAGGTTAAAACAAGTTGGGTGGGTAGGTTTAGGCTAGGAAACCTCTCTCTTATATTTTTCTACCTTTACATAATCCTCTAACTCATTATTACAAAATCGCATTTTTGCTATGTTTGGACTTTAGCAATTAAAATTGTTGTTTTTGAGTGACTGAGACTCCGGGTGGACAAACCCATAGAAAAAGTTGTCTGACTGAGCTGAAACTTGGTCCATAGATGTAGGGGGTCTCATTCCATTTATTTTGAGCACAAATACCCCTATCAAAAGTCCAAGGACCTAGTTTTTACAATTTTTGTTCAAAAATAATTAAACCTTCAAACTTAGGGAAATTTAATAAAAAATTAATTAATTAAAAAAAACTACTTTAGACTCGATGGAATTCTGCGAAACGTTCTAATATGTCTTGCATGGTCATTTACAATGATTCCCTACCATATTTACCAGAAGATAAGCCCACTGGAATGCCTTTCACCACTTTGGAGGAATTATTGCAAGTGTGAGGGAAAAACTCAAGGGAAATCAATAAGGCTGAAAAGCCCAATTGATAACCTGAGGATAAAAAAACCTCGGTGAAAGGAACTATCCCAGTGAACCGATCCCAAGGTAATTGACCTAGACATTATCCATGCATACCTATTACATTATTGACCCACGCAGGGGTGCGGAAATTCCAGCTACAAAAAGAAGTGTTGGGGCCAAAAATGCCCTATAGAACCAAAATCTTCAACAAATGAGCATCTGATGATGCATCTCTTCATGGCACATGGATTTGACCATCTATGTTGGAGATGCAGTCAACACCGCAGAATTGGCTTTGGTTTCGTTGCATTCCGACGATTTCCATGATTTTGAGTATTTTGAGCTATAGGTTAATTAAATTCATTGAGGAGGTCATCTTGGGCACAATACTTGGAGGAACCTCTCAGTGTAATAGCTCATTGGAATCGAGAGGAACAACACTATAGAATAATATGATCAAAAATGACTTTCAGTGGCCAGGGAAGCCACAAGGAGAGATAAGGTGTTTTTTAGAGGTAAAAAGGTTAATTAATTAATTAATAATTAATAAAGTAAAAGCCACTTTGGAGGGACAAGGTGAGCAGGAAGTATAAAAGAGAGGCAAGGGCCTCTATTCTCTCATTCATGTACGATTATCTTTTGATATCTGGCTTCTAGCTAGAGAGCCCATACCTTGGGCGTTTTGAGGGTTTTGACTTAACAAACCCTAGAGGACGATTCGGTGGTGAAATATTCCACCTACCTTGTCCTAAGCTTGGTCTCAGGGAAGCTATACTCCCCCACACCATTCTACTTCAAATCTACTCTGTTGCAGGGGAGTTCTACATCAGTTACAGGTACAGGAGGAGAGAGGGTGCACCATTGGAGGTTTCTAGCAAGGGGGGTGTTGGGCCCGAGATATGATCATTTTCATGATGATTATTATACATTTTTGCTACATGTACATATGCGTTTTTCATCTTTTAAATGAGCTTTTTGAAGAATTTCAAGATAAAATGGTATGATCGCCATAAGGTACGTGTAATTCATGTTTAATGATTAAATCAAGTGTAATTCATCATGTTCTATGATTTCCAAGAGATAATTCGTGTTTTTTTGCTATTACAGGAAAAAACCCACCATGTTTCTAGTTCTGGTACTTGATCTGTCACTTGATCCGGCACACATTCCGGCACCCAGTATTGAACAAAAACGCAAGGCGATTTGGCGGTTATGGCATTGGTGGCCAGTGATGGACAAATTGGGTACATGGGTTTTGTTTATCCTTGACCCCTCCATCTACTAAGCTCAAGACAACTTAGTTGCAGTTACCTAAAGATGGTGATTATTGGCTTGCTCTGTTTTGTTAGTTATGGCATCATTTATTGTATTTCACTGAATTTAGAGGTGGTTCGACCCTACTGTGGTTGACCACTTGGTTTGTAACTTATAAATATTGCCAGGATGGTCATTAGATAGTTAAGCAAGTAGTAGAACCATTATATTGGAGACAAACTCATTTTTCTTTGTTTTTGAGTTTTTACATTGTCAGAATTATGCCAGAACTGTGTTTTTGGATTTTTATGGTGAATTTGGCCTGTTGAGTTTGTGGTGTGCTTTTACAGAGTGACCCCGACTTGTTGGAGGGCCCACTAGAAGTCTGGTAACTGTCTTCGTGTTTATTTTTCATTTCCTATTTTAAATTGCTCTCTTTTTATTTTCTATACATGCATGTTTTATTGTGTTAATTAGCTTGTTGTAATTTAATTGTTTTATTGCTCTTTTACAGGTTAGTATGATGGGTTATGTTAGCATGAATTAGTTCTGTAGATTAGGAACAGACTTGCATGTCTCTCTCTCACTATACTAACCCCGCATGCAGTTAGATGTTAAATTGTGCTTTCTTTTATATTTTTACAGTCAAGTTTAGAACAGATTTTTAATTAGAACGAAACATAGTTTTAATCTGGGTTTCTTCTCACAACGATTGATGGATGGATAGATTTACTTCCAGTTTTTTAATCATAGCTTGCTTACTTCAATTTTAGATAGATTTCACTTTCTTAGTTATTGGTTAATGTAGATTGTCAGTTTACTTTTTTATATCATAGTTCAATTTATGTTTTTAATTCATTTTCTTATCATAGTTTGAATGATTAGAGTAGACATAGCATAGTTTTCTTTTACACAATTTCCTTTCATAGATTAAAATGAAATTGAATTTCTTAGTTTAATAATGATGATCTCGTTATGTTGTTGATGGTTTATACATGAATATGCAGGGTATTTAACATTACTTTTATCATGGCTAAGTTTTCATTGGATTGTTTACTTCACACCTTTCATTTTTCCATTGAGATTAGTATTGAGATTATACCATTAGAATTGTCCTTTGTTGTCAAGTGGCATCGAGATATCATCCGTCACCACCAAAGTCATTTGCACAACCACCAACATTATATTTGAATTGTCATAAGTTAAAAGAATAGTTTTCTTGCTTTCATAGATATAGTTTCTTGCTTTCATAGCTTAGGAAATAATCTTATTTGCTTATGTAGGATAGATAGACTTTGATTTGATAGATTAGATAGTAGTTTGCTCAAGAATTAGTTGTTTGTCTTTCTTGCTTTCAATAGACTAGATTTCCTTTCATGCATTGCATTAAGCATTTAAATTTCCTTTCATGCAAGAGAAATAGTTTTGCATTAGGCATGTAGTCCACTTGCCTCTTAGGCTAGATAGTTGTTCAATGAGAAGTTTTGTTTGCAGTAGTTAGTTTCCTTTGCTTACTTGTGTTTTTCTTTCGTAGATTAGTTAGGTGTCTTTGCTTACTTGTCTATTTGTTTTAATAGGTTAGATAGGTGTTTTTTCTTACTTTCTTATTTATTTTCTTTCATAGGGTAGTTTCTCATTGAATGTAGGTTGGCAAGTTAAAGAAGTTTGCTTTTGTCATTTGTTTATTATGCTTGGTAGTTTTCCTTTGATTATTGTTTTCTTTACATAGAGTTTACATTTTCTTTCTTAGGAACTATCCATAGATCCTTGGCGCAAAAGTACTTAGGTTACCTAGTTCCAATTTGCTTAGTAGGGTTTGCTCATTAGATAAGATTTTATTGAGTAGATTAACCTTAGATAGTTGTCTTCCTTAGTTAGACTATACTCCTACCAGCCTTCTACCTTTGGCATATATTTTTCTACAACTCTAAATTTACTTACCCTGGGTTGACAGTTTAATTAAGGGTTTTTACTATGTTTTTAGTGCATATAGAACACCCATCATTTTTGGCGTCGTTGCCAGGGAATTGTCTCAAGGTAAGAAGCAATTAGGAATTAAACCCTTTCTAGACCTTAGCATTAGTTTGGTGGTGGGGGAACTTTAAGACGAGAGGCAAGAACCTGTGCATCTGCTATAGTAGGTTCCCCCAAACCCAATAGTAGTTTTTCTTTTTTTGTTTACTTTCATGAATAGACCTAGGAATCAAATGGTAGCTTTTTCTTTTTGTTTTTACTTTCTTTCATGAATAGGCCTAGAGACCCACAAGGTAGATACATTAAATCAAAATCAGACCTTTCAACCAAGGTTCCTTCCAATCTCTTTGGGGGAAGGAACGTTCTGCTTATAAAATCCATAGACGGATACCGAAAAACAGAAGCTAGCTCGACTCAAAGAGATAAAACAGTCTCTAAAGGGACTAATATAGGGAGCACTATAGGATAATAAATCGAAGCATCAATCATATTAGGACAAGAGGCAAGACCACTCGAGCCTTCGACAAAACCAAACAATACAACTTTTTCTTTTACACAACCACCAAGGAATCCTAATTTTGAAGATATCATAGACCCTGAACAGGTGAATCTTTTGTTTGTTAGTTCAGCCAATGTAATTATCTCTCAAACTAACACAGAAACTTTGGCACCAACAGTCTCAATAGGCTCGAGTAGAGTCCCAAACATCCAATCCATAGGAAGACCTTTCCATCGTAGGGAAACCTTGTTTTATTCAAAGATAAAACCACTTAGGTACTCTCTTTTTGGAAACCAAACCAATATGGGTGATCAGGAGGACCATAACAATGTAAGACATGGGGAGGAAGAAGAAACTGGAAACCAAACCGAAACTACCTTCAGGTTTCCAATTTTAGACACCACTCTAAATGTCAACATGAAGAATATTCCTCTCTCAGCACTGCCTAACTTTTATGGTAAAAACAGTGAAGATCCAGATACCTTCATATTTGAATTTGACATTTTGTGTAGGAGTTACAACTACATACAAGATGCCTAGAAATTAAAACTCTTTCCTGCCACCCTCAAAGACTCTGCACTAAGATGGTTCATGGGGTTGGGAGAATATAGTATTAGGTCTTGGAAAGCCATGAAAGACATATATCTCAAGAAGTACCAAGACTACTGCAAGACCAAAGAGTCTCGTAATGACATTTTTAAAATTCAACAATTAGAGGATGAGACCCTTGAAGATTATATGGAAAGATTTTGTTATATCTCCCAGAAGTCAAAATACCATGACCTCCCAGAGGATGAAATTAGGGATATTTTCCTTAAGGAAATTTTAGAAGAGTATCTAGAGATGCTTAACCTGGTGGCATTAGGTGATATTTCTCATAAACCATTTGCTGAAATATGTGAAATGTGTAAAAACTACTCAAGGAGTAGAGCCAAAACAAGAAAGAATGTTCAGGACCCTTACAATAGAAGCTTAAAACCAGTTAGTTCAGGTGGCATCACAAGAGCAGAGATAGGGAACCTTCTGGAAAACTTTAAAACAAATATCCTAAGCACAATAGGTTCCCAGTTGGATACCCTTAAACTCAAAAAGAAACAGGAGGAGGAAAATGCAGCAATGAGCATATATTGCCCAAGATGCAGGAGGAAGCATTCCTCAAGGGAGTGCCCATTAGATAACATTTCATTTTGTGGCTTCTGTATAGAAGACCATGTGACTGAAAAATGTCCATCATTGCCCGGTTTATTAGCCATCTATAGGAGTGGAGATCCTGGGGAGTCTTCTTATGCACCTAGGAGGCCATGGTAGCCTAGGAATCAACCCACATACCTGGATCTAGTCTCAAGTTCCACCCTATTATCAACAACAATAGTGGAACTCACCAGGTTGGAAAAACTAGTCTAATCAGTACCAACATCCTTGGCTTCAAGGATGGAGAGGAGGACAAAATCTAGGGAACCCTCAAGCTCCACATATTCCTATGTCCAACCATCCTTATCCTCAATTCCCATCGAACACTCTGTAGCTTATGCCAAGATTTGTTTCACCACCTTTACCTCCTATTCCACAACAACAACCACTACAATATCAAAATGAAAGCTCCCCAAGACCAACACTATTACCGGCACAGCCAGTGTTGAACCCAAATAATAAGCCCCCTCAACCCCTTAACAATATTGAGATGTAGGCCTTCCCGACATATGTTATTACTC
>ML819243.1:88712-117337 GCA_009831015.1 Picea engelmannii
ATGAAAATGTATCCTTGGTATATATAGGAGACTAGGAGGTATAATTACAACTAATGGCCTAAAGCCAACATAAATAAAATAACATTACTAATATAATATGCCCCAATTAAGGGGTAATGAGCCAATATTAGGGCTTAACAAAAAAAGACCAAAAGAATCCCATTGTTGACCCCCCCCAATGCCTTCACTCTCTCTTGATCCTACACCTAAAAAGCTTCAAGAAGCAATGCAGCAAGAATTTCCCATCACTCCTACAAACAATAGGGGAACCAACCAATTTGGTAAGGGACCCTTTTGGAAGAGTACCCAGAGCACAAGAACCAAGCCTTATGCAAAACCTCCACCTGCTTCGGATCCCATCCAAGTGTCCTCCGACCTTGAGAGCCCTCATAAGAAACCTAGAGAAGTCTCTACGGATGGATTAGAGCCACTAAGGAAAAAAAAATCAGAACCTACCTCACCTTTTCAATCTCCCATCACTCCTACTTCACTTATGCCCATTCTAGATCCTAAAATTGATAAATTGTCCACATCTCTCAAAACATCTAAGCCTTCCTCAGAGATCATCGATTATGTCCCAACCATAGAGCAGCTACAAAAAGAAAACCATCAGCTTCTCCAACAGTTGGAAGAGAGGAAAACAATAGATGCACACCTTCATCATGACAATGCAGTCCTTCAAGAAAAAGTTAACTCCCTTCAACGGTTGGTCAATGGGATGACCCAATCTAACTGCAGCCTCAGAGCACAATTAAAGCAACACAAGAGGCACAAGGTTAAGACTACACAGCAAGAAGGAGAGCCTTCCAAAGATGATCCTCCTCAGCAAGCCTAGTCACGAGGGGTAACTTCTTTTTGTTTTCAGTGGGACCTGCAAAGTCGTAGGTGTGGGGGTAATGTTGGGCCCGAGATATGATCATTTTCATGACGATTATTATACATTTTTGCTACATGTACATATGCGTTTTTCATCTTTTAAAGGAGATTTTTGAAGAATTTCATTATAAAATGGTATGATCGCCATAAGGTACGTGTAATTCATGTTTAATGATTAAATCAAGTGTAATTCATCATGTTCTATGATTTTTGTTGTAACAAATATTGAAATTTTGGCTTTCGGTCACTTAGGAGAATGAATGGAAGCATTGGCAGTGGAACGACCGCATACAGCGAGCATTAAGCCACATGGAGAAAAAGCTCACGAGTCCGGAGTTTTTTTCCATCAAGGATTTGGCCGACGTAGATATCTTAATAACTACAGCCTCGATCCCCGAATTCACTAAAGTATTAAAGGATAAGTCGGGTCAAATAAAGATTAAGAAAGATTAATGTTAATAAATATCATCACAATTTCGCGATTCGGGATTTCTCGCGTCAAGTATTATCG
Source organism: Picea engelmannii (assembly GCA_009831015.1). Classification (NCBI taxonomy): domain Eukaryota; kingdom Viridiplantae; phylum Streptophyta; class Pinopsida; order Pinales; family Pinaceae; genus Picea; species Picea engelmannii. The sequence goes on from ML819243.1 coordinate 90,100, forward strand.
AAGTCCCAACACTTAAATCCATGAAAGGTTAAAGATTAATTGCTAATCATGATTAATTAAGAGATTAAAACAAATGATTATCGTCTAATTAATCCCATCACGATTCGGGATTCCTTGCATGTCATAACTCTTGAGGACATGATACCCGAAACCCGAAGGCCCGAAAGAGTGCAATGTAAAAGCCGAAATATATTTCAAGGATTTGTCCATCAGGGATTTGGCCGACGTGAAGATTTTAATAACCACTGCTTCATTTCCCCGAATCCCAAAAACCCGAAATTGGGACTCCAGTCATATGTAAAACTGTTTTAGAAAAACACAATTTTCTCAGTCGTGGAGAGGTCATTTTTCACGTTCGAATAGTTGATAGACATATAAAAGTCCTAATTTGTCCATTGGTGTCTTCATAATTTCATTTTGATATTGGTAAGGCAATCAAAATTCCCCCGCAAGAAGAGGTTTGTTTTCAGAAATATGGTGTTTTTACTATGTTGAGTCATCTTTTTCAAACGAGGATTCTGAGCGACTGGAGTATCATTTTGAGAAACGATTGGAGTATTTTATGCCTAACACATCAGAGATCATTAGCCTCTTTCATTTTTCCTACAAGTGTCACATATTGGGAGAACCGAATCTATCTCCAAGCCCTCATTTTTGGATTTCATATTTTTCTGTTTTGACACATGTTTGTTAAATGCAAATTTGGAAAAAATGAAAAGGGGTCTCAAGGAACTGAGAGAGGTTTTTGCTTAGAATAAATAGATGCAAAAAATCCTCTTTCATTTTGTACACAGTTGTCTCTATTAGAGAGATACAGATCCATAACCGTAGCCCTAGTTTTCGGCAGTTTGGCCCATTTTCTATGGCAGAAAGTTTCAAGAATTGGTTGTAACTGTTGTTATCTTTTAGATTAGAGAGAATTTTGACCTCAATACATATATGAGGCATATTTGTAAAAGAAAAAGGGGAGAAGTAGTACTCCTGGGCTGTAGCACTTGTTTTCATGTTTAATAAAAGAGTGCAGAGCATTTTCAATCTATATCAGAGATTCTTGTGATTTTGTTTGCAGAGAATGTCTTATTGCTTCGTTTTCACATCATTTCACTTGGTTTTATTTCCATTTGCTTCCCAATTTGTAGATTTGTTTGTAATGGAATTCATATGTTTGTTAGATGCTCTGTTGTTGGACAGGTTATAGGTTGTTTCTTGCAGAGATATGAAGGTTCAGAATTCATCCTTGCTAGATTCTCTGTCCCAACTATCTCTTTCCACTGATTTATGCTTGGAATTCACTCATTGCTAAGTGCTCCTTGCATTTTGATATGTTTTCTCTTTATTTTGCTGCCATACTTTTTATAAATCCTTCCCTATGTAATCAGCTTCTATCTCTCCTCTTCTCCATGGATTCCCATTGTCGAAACACTCTTATTACTTGCTTGATCATTTGACTCCATGCCCAATGGACTACTTTCCGGTCAAACCCATCAACCCTAAAAACCCAAAACTTTTTGTTACCCACAGATCTGCCCACTGTTAATCTTATTGAATATCTTATTGTGACATATTTTCGAGAGATCCCTCTCAGGTTGGAAGGGGCAGTTTCCAATCAAAAGTGGTTCATGGTTATCTCAGAATTTACTTGCATGCAACCCAAGTTAGGTCTGAGTGACAAAAATTATTTCATTTAAAATGTGCTAAGGCTTAGCTCTATTACAGCTTAGAACCAACTCTTGTGACAACAATTTCCAAGAATTAATTCGTGTTTTTTTGATGTTACAGGGAAAAACGCACCATGTTTCTAGTTCCGTCACTTGATCCGACACTCGTTCTGACACTCGATCTAGCACTCGTTCTGACACCCAGTATTGCACAAAAATGAAAGGAGAGTTCACGGTTATGGCATTGGCATCCAGTGATGGAAACCTCGGGCACATGGGTTTTGTTTATCCTTGCCCCCTCTAGCTACTAAGCTCAAGACAAATCAGTTCACTTGTCTAAAGATGGTGATTATTGGCTTTCTTTGTTTTGTTAGTTATGGCATCATTTATTGTATTTTGCCAAATTTAGAGGTGGTTCGACCCTTCTGTGGTCGACCACTTGGTTTGTAAACTTATAAATATTGTCAGGATGGTCATTAGATAGTTAAGCAAGTAGAAGAACCATTGTAATGGAGACAAACTCATTTTTCTTTGTTTTTGAGTTTTTACATTGCCAGAATTATGCCAGAACTGCGTTTTTGGATTTTTATGGTGAATTTGGCCTGCTGAGTTCGTGGTGTGCTTTTAGAGAGTGACCACGACTTATTGGGGGGGGCACTAGTAGTCTAGTAACTGTCTTCGTGTTTATTTTTCATTTCCTAATTTAAATTGCTCTATTTTTATTCCTGTACATCCATGTTTTATTGTGTTAATTAGCTTGTGGTAATTTAATTGTTTTATTTATCTTTTGCAGGTTAGTATGATGGGTTATGTTAGCATGAATTAGTTCTATAGATTAGGAACAAACTTGCAAGTCTCTCTCTCACTATACTAACCCCGCATGCAGTTAGATGTTAAATTGTGCTTTCTTTTATATTTTTACAGTCAAGTTTAGAACAGATTTTTAATTATAACGGAACATAGTTTTAATCTGGGTTTCTTCTCACAAAGATTGATGGATGGATAGATTTACTTCCAGTTTTTGAATCATAGCTTGCTTACTTCAGTTTTAGATAGATTTCAGTTGCTTAGTTATTGGTTAATGTAGATTGTCAGATTACTTTTTTATATCATTGTTTAATTTTTGTTTTTAATTCATTTTCTTATCATAGTTTGAATGATTAGAGTAGACATAGCATAGTTTTCTTTTAAACAATTTCCTTTCATAGATTAAAATGAAATTGAATTTCTTAGTTAAATAATGATGATCTCGTTATGTTGTTGATGGTTTATACATGAATATGCGGGGTATTTAACATTACTTTTATCATGGCTAAGTTTTCATTGGATTGTTTACTTCACACCTTTCATTTTGCCGTTGAGATTAGTATTGAGCTTATACCATTAGAATTTTCCTTTGTTGCCAAGTGTCATCGAGATATCATCTGTCACCACCAAAGGCATTCACACAACCACCAACATTATATTTGAATTGTCATAAGTTAAAAGAATAGTTTTCCTGCTTTCATAGATATAGTTTATTGCTTTCATAGCTTAGGAAATAGTCTTATTTGTTGTTGTAGGATAGATAGACTTTGCTTTGATAGATTAGATAGTAGTTTTCTCAAGAATTAGTTGTTTGTCTTTCTTGCTTTCAATAGACTAGATTTCCTTTCATGCATTGCATTGAGCATTTAAATTTCCTTTCATGCAAGAGAAATAGTTTTGCATTAGGCATGTAGTCCACTTGCCTCTTAGGCTAGATACTTGTTCAATGAGAAGTTTTGCTTGCAGTAGTTAGTTGCCTTTGCTTACTTGTCTTTTGATTTCATAGGTTAGTTAGGTGTCTTTGCTTACTTTTCTATTTGTTTTAATAGGTTAGATAGGTGTTTTTGCTTACTTGCTTATTTATTTACTTTCATAGGGTAGTTGCTCATTGAATGTAGGTTGGTGATTTAAAGAAGTTTGCTTTTGTCATTTGCTTATTATGCTTGGTAGTTTTCCTTTGCTTACTGTTTGCTTTACATAGAGTTTTCATTTTCTTTCTTAGGAACTATCCATCGATCCTTGGCCCAAAAGTACTTAGGTTACCTAGTTTAATTTTGCTTAGTAGGGTTTGCTCATTATATAAGCTTTGCTTGAGTAGATTAGCCTTAGATAGTTTCCTTCCTTAGTTAGACTATACTCCTACCAGCCTTCTACCTTTGGCATATATTTTTCTACAACTCTAATTTTACTTACCCCGGGTTGACAATTTAATTAAGGGTTTTTACTGTGTTTTTAGTGCATATAGAACACCCATCACAGGGCACACCATTCATTGAAGGAAGGTTCTATCTAGCCAAGGAGAAGGGATTTTGGAGATTTGAGTATCTGGGTTCTTCATGCAAGGTCTTCACCATCATTTCTAGTGCCTTTTGGGAGATTTATATGGTACGGATGATTTCTTAGAGCATTGGGACGAATTGGAGAGAAGGAGGGCATTTTTTAGATTCAAATCTTTTCAGTTTGGAGGGGTTATACCTTAGATCTGACCCAGAGACTTCACCTAGTGACTTGTTGTGTCCCGATCTATCTTTCTAGGGAGTTTCAGAGCATTTGGAGGCCTCCTTCATCAGGTCTGAAATTGTAGGGTTTGACAGTATTCAGGAGGGCGTAGCCCCACTTGGGGATTCAACATTTGGAGGAGCACCCCTTGGTATTTCGGTTTGAGATTTCAAGAGGGAATTCTACTCACCCGAATCTACAGTTTGACATCTTCTTCGGAGTTTTTGGAGGTCTTTGGCAATAGGGCCGAATTATTGAGGGTTTCAGTCTTCCAGCAAAGCGTAGCATCATCTAGCTTGGAGTTGGCACTTCATACGATCTATATCTCTTCTAGTATTGGCCTTCATTGTGTATTCAGCCCTTAGAGGCTTGCATATTCTTATGGGAAGAATTTGGTAGCAGCTCTTATTATGTTTATTGGATCCATATGTTTATCATTCCAAATCTGCATCCATCATTATATCAGGTTCTCTTACTATTATGAATAAGATTAGATCTGAGGCATTTTTGGGTTGTCTATTATATTGATGATCTTGCATATGGTTGAGGTATGTTTCATTGCTTTTTCTTCTTATCTATTGCTGCAAACACACATTAAAATCATCAATATAACCCTAGCGCAACCTAAGAGACAATAATAAGCAAAGTGTTTGATGAAATGCCACAACCAGAAACAGTTTAAAATTCCTGCAAAACGTGATGTTCCTGCTATATTGGCTTGGGAACATTAAAAGATCACTCTTGAAGAGGAAGATCTATTGTGGACAATACAAAGATCTTTACCAGAGACAAATACTGATGAAGAGAAGGAAAAAAGGAAGGAAGAAGATGTCAAGGCAAGGAAGTTAATGATCTACTCAGTAAGAGATCATCTCCTGCCTTGTATTGCAAACCTCAAGACAACTTATGAATTGTATGAAGCATTAAAGAATATGAAAAAAGGTGACACCATTGTTTCCTTCTTTATGAAGATGTCAGAGATCATAGTTTAGCTAGGTGCCATTGGAGAAATCATATCTGACAGAGAACTTGTTTTGACCACTCTCAATAATCTTCCAAAACATTGGGAACCATTTCTTCAAAGTATCAATGGAAGAGAAAAACTACCTACTTTTTATCATCTGTGGATAGAGTGTACCCAACAAGAAATCAGACTTAGAGCTAGAGGAGTAGAAGACTTCCCTCCTGATGACAATCACGCTCTTGCACTTCATACAAAGAAAGGAGGAAGATTTAAAAGAAACTTCAGGAAAACATTCAAACATGAGAAGACTTCATCATCTTCAGCTTATGATCAGAGAAAAGACATGTCAAAGATCCAATGCTTCAGATGTGACAAGTATGGACACTATGCAAGAAATTGTCCTACCAAAAAGAAAGGAAGACATAATGCTTCCACCACTGACATTGATCTAGACCCACCTCAAAAGGATGAAGACAAGAGAGATGAGGATTACTTCCTCTAAACCAAATGCAATATTGAGCATGACTGTAGACTAAGGTAATTTGTTTGATTTAATCATTAACCTGTCGTTGATTGTATTTTTTATAGTGATGGGTGTTATCCCCCACTTTTAGGGATAACTAGGAGATCATCTCTCGAGGCCCACAAGTCCTAGACATGCAGTACCAAGAGTAGGATTGACTTTAGCATGGCCCTAGAGGACCCACCTTTTCTTTCTTCCAACCTCTTTATCTTGTTAGCAGCAGCATCCACCACCATCGGCTTGGTCATGTTGCAGAGAAGGTTCTTGCTCCATGAGGTAATTAGTCCAGGTATCATGGTATGTGTCACTTTGATCATCAAAACAATTGAATGTATGCATCTTATTCCTTTTATTTCTAACAACTGCTTGGATCTTACACTTTCCCACTTGACCATGTTTGGGGAGATTGACAGGATGCCCTAGCAAGCCTGTGTCTGTAGGTTTTGGTTTTCCACTGGGGGGATTTCTGAAAATCCATCGTCCGCTCCCATTATAGCACCACTATTTCATCTTTTTTCCCCCTCACTTATCCCATTCCACTTGTCCAGGCATTGGGTTGACCCATTTTCAGGACTGCACCTTATCTCGTGGGAAGAAGGGGCTAAAGGCCCAGAAGGTAAAATCAAGTTGGTAAAAGACAAAAGCCTAAAAATAAAACCTCGAGATGCTTCGCCCAGGGATCCTCGAGAAAGAAATAAAAGGATTTTCAGCAAGAAACAAGGGGGAGTCGTAAAAATAATAAAACAAGACCTAACCAGAGGATAGGGGGTCTCATCATGAGCCAGCCTATTAGGTCCATGGATTCCTAGTAGTATGACATTGCCACCAGCTGGTTACCATGCCAGGATAGTGACTCTTGGTTGCATGGCCAAGGGAAAGGGGGTCTCATCGCAATCCAGCCTTCTCATTTCTTTGAAAGTACTTGTGGGTAACGCTTCCACCACTGGTCACCACGCTAGGGTAGTGTCCCCTGATTATCTCTTGAACAACAACAAAAAAAAGAAAAAGCAATAAACAATAAAAGAATGAAAAGAATAAGAATAGAAGGCAAGAATGGGCTTGGAAAGAATGAATTTAGGACAGGTACAACTCGCCTTCTAACAAAGGCACCCACAGATAACATTTCTTGCATCCTTGGCGCTCATTGCACCTAGATTCTTAGACTTCCCCTGACCACATCACCCACTTACATGGCTTGGATGAGGTCTTTTCCAGGAAATTTCATTTTCCAGTCGACACAAGCCCAATAGGATGCCTTGTCCTTTTCTCCAGATTTGTATTATAGCCTTGTGTAACTTCTTTGAGCTTTTAATTGATGTATTAGGTATTTTATGCACATTTTTAATAATATTGATGATGAGATTTTATTGACATTTATATGATCCATGTGACTGATGATCCCATGGAGGGAGTAGCTTTTGATGTGCAGAACCATGCCCGAAGGACATGTACCATTTGGACCGGTACACATGGGGAGATGATCAGTTTGGACCTCCATGGGGCTAAAGATCCCATTAGGTGGATGCTAAGACCCCATCAAGGGGCAAAGATAGGAAAGAGATGGATCAGGGGCTTTGCACCAAATAAGGAGAGGATGTTCCATCAGAGGCACTTTGGCAAAGCTTGACCTAAGGGGATTGACCCTCTTTCAATGGAACGTTGGCCTTGGAAGGCCTGGGACATCACCCTTGATGACCATGACATCAACTAGCCTATTAGACGTCTTGGGAGGTAGACTGGGCAGTATTGGCACGTGTGGCATGATGGAGGAGCCCAAGGAGGGCTAACGTTTTGCTCCAGGATGCCCAATTTTCCCTAAAAGGGGCTAACATCTCCTTTGGAGGGGCTTCATGTCTCTTTTCATCTTGATTAGGGTTTTAAATTTGACATTTTAATGTAAAACAGTATGATTTTAGTATTTTGGCCATGTCGTCCTTGTACATGACCTAAAATGTAAATCTAGGTCATGAAACTGTATAAATGAAGGATTTTCACCTTCATTTTATCATCACAACTTACTCACTCCATAAGGAGGTCTGAAATTTGCACCCTCTCTTGGGTTATTGGTTGATTTAGTGATGCTCACTTGTTGAAGGAGGATCTTTTTGGCATAGTTTGGATTTTCTCTTAATGGAAGGTGTTACAACTAGGATTTGCAATGCTTTTTCTTGGTGATATGTAAGTATTTTTTCTGCAAAAATTATTGAATGAATGGTTGTAGTTTCATTTCTTACATATGTTTATAATTTTGCTGAATAAAACCCTAGGTGACAAGCACACAAGTAGGTCCTTGTCTCATGTCCCCATTGAGAGAAAGTTTTCAGCCATTGATTGAAGAAGGAGAGATCATAGTCGTTGCTACATTATCTTTCTCTCGTCATTTATTGCTAGTCATACTATCTATAAGATGAGAAGAAGGAGATGCCTTAAGCCTAGGTTTTCTACACTTTGGCCAATTTTTCTAGGGTTTGCTAGTAGAGCCTTGTTGTAGAAACACTTTGCTTCATCAAAACCTCTAGTATTGGTTTTATGCTTCATCATCAGATAGTCGTGATTTCCACCGAGTTAAGGAAGGAGGAGAGAGCATCGAGGCCTATTTCTCCTACACCAAGGTGAGCCTCTCTCCCCTAGGGTTTTGACTTTAAGGCCTTGCCTTAGCAACACCTCAAAGATCCTCCCTCTAGTCCTTAGTCGTTTATACCTTTGCCTCCTTTAGGTCTTACGTCCTTGCTATTTGACTCCATTAACCCTAAGGCACTAATCTAAAGACCTCTCGCGTTGAAGTGAACCTGATCAAAACTACTCTCAAATCTTGAATCAAACCCTAACTTCAGTAAATCTTGAATAAACTAACCCTATTGACTAAGTGATGTCATCATATCTTGATATTAACACCTTTGTGCAGCTAAACGTTTTTCTTTATAAGCAATTGAATGGTGATTAACGACATTAATTAAATGAAGTGTTGATTAATTACATTGAATGCCACATTATTCCATCATTTATTGAAGAAGTGATATTATTTTCATAGCTATTTTATAAACATTGACTTCGTCAATATTTATTGTCAAATTGCTTATATATTTTGATCAGATAATCATTTATTCAGATGAAATACTAACCCATTGATCAAAGCTTGCATATATCAGTTTAATGTTGCTTTATCTCAAGCAGGTGTATCTCTTTGGGGGTTTTACTTTATTATTGGCCTTTTGTCGGACTATCTGCTCGGTGGTGACTTGTGAGGGGGGAATAACTACTTTGTCCCATAATCCTTTGCCTTCTCAAAACCCCAAGTCACCGGGGATGTCTCCCCTGGGCCTTACCACCCTAAATAGAAATAACCATCCCATTATGGTGACATTCGATGGGATTGGTTCCTGTTACGCTAGTTTGTCTCTCCAATCTATATCCTTTTATCCTCTCTACAAACTATGTGATAACATTTTGGCGTCGTTGTTGGGGAACACTGAGCCAATTCTCCTCAAGACGACACTTTTCGGTAAGCCTTGCCTCTACAATTACCATCTTACAAGCTTACTTGGCGACTCCACTAGGGTGGTTTCCCTTCCTTCTTTGATAGTTTCAAGTAAATTATCTGATGACTCCACCAATGACGACCTGTAGCGAGCAATAGTACTCAAAACCCTCTACTATGGGAATTTTTACCCTGACAAACCCTACTCCTCCACTAGATCCACACAAGTGGTCTCACCCAAAGGCCTTCAGTTGTTTTAACCTAAGAAACATCCAAGGTGGATTACATGACTTGCCCAAAGATTCCAATTCCCAGTTGCCACTCTTCTCAGGAAGAGGGGTTCCCAGTAACTCACATTGGGCCCAGCTTTGTGATAGCTTTGACTTTCATCAAACCGGTCAAGAACACCCTGATGTCTTTATGAAACTTTTTGCAAGCTCTCTTATAGAGGATGCCAAGATTTGGATCGATGTTTACCCAAAAGGAAACATAAAGAATCCCGAAGAGCTCGAAAGGGATTTCAAAATAAGGTGGTGCAATGATGAACACATACAAAATTCATATTCACAATACCTTGATATTTGCAAGGCTTCCTGTGAGGGCGTTAGGGATTTCAGTGATAGGTTCAATCTTCTCCTCAAAAAAGTCTGACCAAAACTAAGCTCAGAAGAAGCTATCCTCGAACACTACTTAAGCTCTTTGGAAGGGATTTTGTAGTTCACCCTTAAGGACCAGTCACCCTCAACCCTAGAAGAAGCACAAGATTTAGACTATCAACTTGAGAGGAATGTTGAATTCAAGGACTACATCTGTCAAGATAACCTCTCACGCAATAATAACTCTTGGAATCCTAGTGATGAGTTTTTCACTGAGGCTAACCTCCCAAAAGTTTTTCAAGTTGAAACCACACCTCCCAAGAGGAAATGGAGCTTTTCTCATATACAATATGTCCCTCTCCGGGAACTTCTCGAAGAAATTGAACCTTCTGAGGACAAGAAGGAGGAGATTGAAGTCTCTTCCCCACTAACCTTTGAGAATGATGCTCTCGAAGAGTTTCCTCTATTTATCCACCAAGTATAAAATGCTAGTTCAAAGAGCAGTGAGGTCACACCTTTCTACGTCACTCTCCAAGTCAATATATCCCTCCTTCCTAACTATTTTTTGCACCCAAATGCTATAATCAACATTATGACAGATTAAATCATGCATCGATTGGGTTTGAGCCTTTCACAAATACCAAAGGTGGTTTTTCAAAGGGTATCATCAATGATCTAGAGGTTTCCTTTGACTCCTTCCCTAGTGCTCCTTTCTTTATAGATGTGATGGTCGTAGACGCCTTGAAAATTTTGGGTATCATCCTCCACAGGAGCCTCATAGAGTGCTTAGCTGGAATTTTTCAGGAAAAAGGGTCTAAAGCAACCATCCCTCACCTTGAAGGAGGATTCTTCACCCTCCACAATGAACCTTTCGTAGGCTCCCCAGTCGAAACCCCTGATGAGTTGGGTGACCATCTCTTGTGTATCGACAGTGACGTCAATAATTGGTTTGTCCAAGAAGCAAAGTTAGATATTGGCACCATTGAAGAATCTGAAGGAATTTGGACTTTGGAATTTGATGGATCTCACTCAAGCTCCAGATCATGTGCTAGAATTGTATTTACATCCCCTTCCGGTGAATCCTTTTACCACTCATATAGGCTAGAATACCATTGCACCAACAACATTGCTGAGTATGAGGCTTTGATCTTGGGTTTCAACTTAGCAATTGACAAAGGTGTCGCACACATAAAGGCAAAAGGAGATTCAGACCTCATAGTATCACAGGTAATGATGAAATTTTCTACAAAGAATGAGAAGTTGAAGAAGTACCGAGACTTATCTCAATCCCTTTCAAAATCCTTTAAGATAGTGTCACTTGAAGCCATCCCTTGAGAAGATAACCACATGGAAGATGCCTTGGTTGTTTTTTCTTCCACCCTACAACCTTGTGAAGGACCACTTCATGACTTATGCAATATGGAAGTCCTCTTTAGGCCTTCTTTTCCAGATAACTTGGAGCATTGGCAAGTTTTTGAAGACGATGACCAAATCATCAGGTTCATGGAAAATAGCAAAGAATTCATCGAGTCACAAATTAACTTTCTAGCTGACTCCATGAACTTAGAGGTTATAAACCTTCAAAACAATAGCTTACCTAAAGGTTTTGTTCCCTTGGAAAGTCTCTTTGAAAGACATGATGTTTTCAAAGGGAAAGGGCCCAACAAATGGGCAGACAAAGCCCTAGAATTCAACATTGGTACAGAGATAGACCCAAGGATGGTCAAGATAGGAAAAGGCACCACTGAAAGGGAAATGGTGGAAATACTAGCACTTATCAGGGAGCTCAAAGACACCTTTGCATGGAACTATGATGATTTGAAAGCCTATAGAGGAGATGTCATCCAGCACGCCATACCCTTGGTAGAAGGATCCAAACCTTTCCGAAAAAAGCTAAGACATATTAATCCAAAGTTAGCAAGCCAAATATAGAAATAAATCCAGAAGATGGTTGACGCTGGTATCATAGCCCCTATCTGATATTCTTCTTGGATGTCAAATTTGGTAGTTGTCTGAAAGAATACTGGTGAGATACGCCTATGTGTTTATTTCCGCAACCTTAACCAGTTATCCTTGAAAGACAACTACCCCCTCCCAAACATGGAACAACTGCTGCAAAGGGTTACCAAGGTAGGGATGATGTCCATGTTGGATGTTTTTTTCCGAATACAACCAAGTCTTGCTCAAAAGAGAAGACCAGCTCAAAACAGCATTTACTACGCCCTGGGGAACCTTTATGTACTTAAGGATGTTGTTTGGTCTTATGAACGTCGGTGCTACTTTTCAGAGAGCAGTGTATTTTTCCTTTAGAGATCTTACACAAAAAAGCATAGAGATTTACCAGGATGACCTTATTGTTGTATCAAAAGATAGAAAAGACCACCTCTCGCACCTCAGGATTGTTTTTGAGCGTTGTAAGAAGTATGGCATCTCTCTGAACCCCAAGAAGTCTATTTTTGGGATTGACGAGGGAAAACTGTTGGGCCATGTGGCTTCAAAAGGAGAGGTCTCCATTGATCCTGAAAGGGTCCAATCAATAAGAGATGTTCATCCCCCAGTCAACAAGAAAATCCTTACAATCCTTTTTCGGAAAGATCAATTTCATTCGAAGATTCGTTCCAAACTTTACCGAAAGGATAAAACCCATGAGTGCTTTGCTAAAAAAGGATGTTGCTTTCAGATGGGATGACAAGGCCATCAAATATGTTGAGGATATAAAGGATGCTATCTCTCAAGCCCCTGTCTTGATCAGCTCTAATTACTCGTGAGATTTCATCACTTTCTATTTTGCCTCCCAATATCACATTGCATGTGTTCTAATGCAAAAGGACGTCGATGACTATGAACACCCGATGGATTTTATGAGCAATGTCCTTTGATATTCCAAATTGAATTACACAATCACTGAGAAACAAGCATATGCCTTGGTAAAATCCCTTAAACACTTTAGAAATTATATCGGCTACAATAAAATTAAGGCTTATGTCCCTTACCTAGCAGTAAAAGATGTCCTATCACAGCAAGACTGCATGGGAACTAGGTGAAAGTGGGTATCAAAAATCTAAGAGTATGACCTAGAGATAAATCCCACCAAAATAATAAAGGGACAAGGTCTGGCCCAAATGTTCACTGAAAGAAACCAAGAAGCCATACAAAAGGGCGAGAGTGAACAAATAAATGTGGTAGTCAGTGAACTAGAACATGATGAGTGGTATTCTGATATTGTCTATTATCTAAAGAACTTGTCTTGTCCTGATCACCTAGTAGACTACAAAAGAAGGGATTTAAGACTGAGAGCAATGAAATATTGTTTAACCGAAGATGGCCTTGGTTGGATAAATCCTGATGGGATCATACTTAGATGTGTCAACAAAGAAGAGGCAAAGAATTTGCTGGAAGAATCACACTCTGGGTATTGTGGTGGAAACTTTGCATCCCATAATACTACTCACAAAATCCTAAGGGCTAGGTATTATTGGCCAACACTTTTTTTCGATGCCTTGTCAGTACTTCTCTAGTAAACCGAAACTCCCAGCACAACCCCTAAAACCCATAGTGATAGAAGCACCTTTTCAACAGTGGGTTTTAGATTTTGTTGGTGAGTTTAAAGATAATTCGAGTAATGGCTAACGGTGGATCTTAATAGCCACATACTATTTCACCAAATGGGTTGAATCCATTCCCATAAAGAAAGCCACTGAAGAAATAGTCATGAACTTTTTGGAAGAACGAATCAAAACTAGATTTGATATCCCTTCCAAAATCACTACAGACAATGCCAAAGCTTTTAGCTCTCACGCTATGGTAGAATTTTGCTTCAAATATGCAATTTTCCTATCCCATTCCTCCAATTACTATCCACAAGGGAACGGATTGGCAAAATCAATCAATAAAAACCTTATGAATATTTTGAAGAAGGTTGTGGGGGAAAATAAGAAATTTTGGGATAGAAAAATCAAGTATGCAGTATGGGCAGACCGAATAACAACGAAGATCTCCATAGGAAGGACCCCTTTTGAGTTGGTATATGGACTAGAATCAAAACATCCAGTGAACCTCCAGATTCCCATCCTCCATTTCACCCAACAATATGCTACGGATGGGGAAGCAATCTAAGGACGAATCAACCAACTAATAGAGTTAGATGAGACCAGATGAAATGCCCTTGGTCAAATGGAAAGAAACCAAGAGAACATAAAAAGAACCTTTGACCATAAAGTTAAGGAAAGAAACTTCACTGAAGAAGATCTTGTATTGTTATGGGATAAAAGAAAGGAGAAACCTCATATGCATAAGAAGTTTGATAGTTTATGGACAGGTCCTTATAAAATCATGAGTCATGCAGGTACGATCTCTTTCAACCTGGGCACCATGGAGGGAGAGGTCCTGAAGTTGCCAGTAAACGATTTACACATCAAGCATTACCATCCACCAGCAACCTGACTTCACAGGTAAGCACAGGTAAGTAAGTATTTTTCATTTGTGTATTATACCATTTGCATTGCATGTTAGTTTGCTTCCACATTCACACTATTGATTGTTTTATTTCAGTCTGTATATATATATATCTAGGTTAGGGTTGCATTACCACCCTAATTTTGTTACTGATGCTTCCATTGAGATCGATAAGGTCGGTAGGTTATGCCAGAGATGCTGAGGTTCTCATGCGCTCTACGATGAGCACATGTCCCCGAGCTGGAGATAGATGTTATCCCCCACTTTTAGGGATAATTAGGAGATCATGTCTGGAGACCCACAAGTCCTAGACACAGAGTACAGAGAGAAGGATTGAATTTAGCATGGCCCTGGAGGGACCACCTTTTCTTTCTTCCAGCATCTTTATCTTGTCAGAAACAACATCCACCACCATCAGCTTGGTCCTGTGTCAGAGAAGGTTCTTGCTCCATGAGGTAATTAGTCCAGGTATCATGGTATGTGTCACTTTGATCATAAAAACCATTGAATGTATGCATACAATTCCTTTTATTTCAAAAAACTTGGATCTTACACTTTCCCACTTGACCATGTTTGGGGGGATTGACAGGGTGCCCTAGCAAGCCTGTGTCTGTAGGTTTTGGTTTTCCACTAGGGGGATTTTTGAAAAGCCATTGTCCGCTCCCATCATAGCACCATTATTTCATCTTGTTTCCCGCTCACTTATCCCATTCCACTTGTCCAGACACTGGGTTGACCCATTTTCAGGACTGCACCTTATCTCGTGGGAAGAAGGGGGTAAAGGCCCAGAAGGTAAAAGTAAGCTGGTAAAATACAAAAGCCTAAAAATAAAACCTCGAGATGCTTCGCCCAGGGATCCCCAAGAAATCAATAAAAGGTTTCTCGGCAAGAAACAAGGGGGACCCAGAAAAATAATAAAACAAGACCTAACCAGAGGATAGGGGGTCTCATCACAAGCTAGCCTATTAGGTCCATGGGTGCCTAGAAGTATGACATTGCCACCAGCTGGTTAACATGCCAAGGCAGTGACTCTTGGTTTCATGACCAAGGGAAGGGGGGTCTCATCACAAGCCAACCTTCTCATTTCTGTGAAAGTACTTGTGGGTAACGCTGCCACCACTAGTCACCACGCCAGTGTAGTGTCCCTTGATTAGCTCTTGAAAAAAAAAAAAAAGGAAAAGCAATAAACAATAAAAGAATAAGAATAAAAGGCAAGAATGGGCTTGGAAAGAATGCATCCAGGGCAGGTACAACTCGCCTTCTAACAAAGGCACCCACAACTAACATTTCTTGCATCCTTGGCCCTCATTGAACCTAGATGCTCGGACTTCCCCTGATCACATCACCCACTTACATGGCTTGGATGAGGGCTCCTCCAGGAACTTTCCTTTTCTAGTGGACGCAAGCCCAATAGGACACCTTGTTCTTTTCTCGAGATTTGTATTGTAGGCTTATGTAACTTCTTTGAGCTTTTAACTGATGTATTAGGGATTTTATGCACATGTTTAATAATATTGATGATGAGATGGGATTGACATTGATATGATCCCTGTGATTGATGAGCCCATGGAGGGCGTAGCTTTTGATGTGCAGGACCATGCCCGATGGACAGGTACCATTTGGATTGGTACACATGGGGAGATGATCAGTTCGGACCTCCATGGGGCTGAAGAGCCCATCAGGTGGATGTTGAGACCCCATCAAGAAGCAAAGATAGAACAGAGATAGATCAGGGGCTTTACACCAGAGAAGGAGAGGATGTTCCACCAAAGGCACTTTGGCAGAGCTTGACCTAGGGGGATTGACCCTCTTTCTATGGAACATTGGCCTTGGAAGGCCTGGGACGTCACCCTTGATGACCATGACATCATCCATCCTATTGGACATCTTGGGAGGTAGACTGGGCAATATTGGCACATGTGGCATGATGGAGGAGCCCAAGGAGGGCTAACGTTTTGCTCTAGGATGCCCCATTTTCCCTAAAAGGGGATAACGTCTCCTTTGGAGGGGCTTCATGTCTCTTTTCATCTTGATTAGGGTTTTAAATTTGACATTTTAATGTAAAACAATATGATTTTAGTATTTTGGCCATGTCGACCTTTTACATGACCTAAAATGTAAATTTAGGTCATGAAACTGTATAAATGAAAGATTTTCACCTTCATTTATCATCACAACTTACTCACTCCATAAGGAGGTCTGAAATTTGCACCCTCTCTTCGGTTATTGGCTGATTTAGTGATGCGCATTGGTTGAAGGAGGATCTTTTTGGCATAGTTTGGATTTTCTCTTAATGGAAGGTGTTACAACTAGGATTTGCAATGCTCTTTCTTGGTGATATGTAAGTATTTTTTCTGCAAAACTTCTTGAATGAATGGTTGTAGTTTCATTTCTTACATATGTTTATAATTTTGTTGAATCAAACCCTAGGTGGCAATCACACAAGTAGGTCCTTGTCTCATGTCCCCATTGAGAGAAAGTTTTCAGCCATTGATTGAAGAAGGAGAGATCCTAGCCATTGCTACACTCTCTTTCTCTCTTCATTTATTGCTAGTTGTACTATCTATAGGCTGAGAATAAGGAGACGCCTTAAGCCTAGGTTTTCTACACTTTGGGCCTATTTTTCTAGGGTTTTCTGGTAGAGCCTTGTTGTAGCAACACTTTGCTTCATCAAACCCTCTAGTCTTGGTTTTATGCTTCATCATCAGCTAGCCGTGATTTCCATCGAGTTAAGGAAGGAGGAGAGAGAACCGAGGCCTAGTTCTCCTACACCAAGGTGAGCCTCTCTCCCCTAGGGTTTTGACTTTGAGGCCTTGCCTTAGAAACACCTCAAATATCCTCCCTCTAGTCCTTATCTATTTATACCTTTGCCTCCTTTAGTTCTTGTGTCCTTTCTATTTGACTCCATTAACCCTAAGGCACTGATCTAAAGACCTCTTGCGTTGAAGTGAACCTAATCAAAACTACTCTCAAATCTTGAATCAAACCCTAACTTCACTAACCCTAGCTTATAAACTAACCCTATTGACTAAGTGTTGTCGTCATCTCTTGATATTAACACCTTTGTTCAGCTAAACGTTTTTATTTATAAGCAATTGAATGGTGATTAATGACATTAATTAAATGAAGTGTTGATTTATTGCATTGAATGCCACATTATTCCAGCATTTATTGAAGAAGTGATATTGTTTTCAAAGCTATTTTATAAACATTGACTTCGTCAATATTTATTGTCAAATTTCTTATATATTTTCATCAGATATTCATTTATTCATATGAAGTACTAACCCATTGATCAAAGCTTGCATATATCAATTTACTGTTGCTTTGTCTCAGGCAGGTCTATCTCTTTGGGGATTTTACTTTATTATTGGACTTTAGCCAGACTATCTGCTCGGTGGTGACTTTTGAGGGGGGAATAACTACTTTGTCCCATAATCCTTTTCCTTCTCAAAACCCCAAGTCATTGGGGACATCTCCCCTGGGCCTTACCACCCTAAATAGAAAGAACCATCCCATTGTGGTAACATTGGGTGGGATTGGTTCCTATTATGCTAATTTGGCTCTCCAATCTATAGCCTTCTATCCTTGCTACAAATTGTGCAATAATAAAGGGTATTATTCCTAGTGTGGGAGACCTCATGACTTGGACCATTATCCCTGGTACGAGAGCCCAACCTTTATTGATTGATTATTATTACAGGAATCCATTTTGGTTGTTATCCCTATGGGAGGCCATCTTGGTTATTGTCCTAGTATGAAGGTCATCAAAATATTGTAGAGTCAGTAGAGGACATGAGAGGACATGAGATATCTCCAGGTTAGCAAACAAGAAAAGGGAGATATCTATCATTCAGACTTTAGAGGGAGTTACTTGACTCAGAGGGAGTCAAACTATTTGAGAAGAAGGAAGAGACATTACCTTCTCCCTTTCAAAATTTTAGAGGGAGTCAACCATTATTCCAGTTGCTCCAGTTGATATCCCCAGAGACATTATAGTAGGCCATAAAAGGCATGCCTGAGCTCAACAAAATCTGCAAGAGGCAGAGAGACATGCAACTCCTCAAAGCACATTCCAAGAGAGTAAGAGACCAAAGAGTTTTCGAGCTACTCTTCAGCCATGAGCCACATTATTGATACAAAGCCTTCTTGTCATGGAGAAACAACAGGTCAACAAGTATGGAAAGATGCCATGATAGAAGAGTATCAATCCACCTTGAATAATGATGTATGGGATGTTGTTTCAAGACCAGAAGAGAAGTTTGTAGTGAATTCCAAGTGGATCTATAAGATCAATCATGCAATTGATGGAAGTATCGAGAAATACAAAGCGATATTTGTAACCAGAGGATTCTCACAAGTAGAGGGAGCTGACTATGATGAGACATCTGATCCAATATCCCGATACACTTCCATCCATACTATATTCCATGAGTTGGAAGCTACATCAGATGGATGTAAAGACAACCTTTCTCAATGGTGAGATTGAGGAAGAAGTTTATATCGAGCAGCTAGAGGGATTCATGATATACGATGAGAAATCTCGTGTGTACAGGTTGAAGAAAGCCCTGTATCGACTAAAGAAGATACCTCATGCTTGGTACGAGAAGATGGATGGATTCTTGATGAGTTTGGGTTTCAGCAAGAGTGTTGTTGATCCAAACCTATATTATCATATTGTTGGTGACTAGTGCCTGATCTTGGTCCTGTATGTGGATGATTTATTCCTTACTGGTTCAGAAAGACTTATTGTTGAATGTAAGCGAGCATTGTCTTCTGATTTCGAGATGAAGGATCTGGGTATGATGCACTATTTCTTGGGACTAGAAGTATGGCAAAGAACTGATGAGATTTTCCTGAGTCAAGGAAAATATATAGTGGATATATTGAATAATTTCGGTATGACAGAGTGAAAATCCACGCCTACACCGATGGTGATGGATTTGAAGAAAATGAATAATAATCCTACTGATTCAGGCGAGATTGATCCACAACTGATTGGATCACTGATGTATCTGGTTAACACCAGACCTGATATATTCTATGCAGTGAAAGTACTAAGTCAGTTCATGAGTCATCCGAGGCAGACTCACTAGACAATGAAGCATGTATTGAGATATCTATGAGGCACAGTTGGATATGGCATGATATATGCCTCCAGTGTAGACTTGAGTTTGTACGGATATGCCGATGCAGATTGGGCAGGGAGCACAGTGGATCGGAAGAGAACATGCGGTTGTTGTTTTACCTTGGGGTCTATCATGGTTTCCTGGTGTAGCAGGAAACAGATCTTTGTGGCCTTGAGTACCACAGTAGCAGAGTATATAGCCTTGAGTGTGGTAGTTCATGAAGCAGTGTGGCTTCGCAAGATCCTGACATATTTATTTGATCATGAGATGGATCCCACCATTATTCATTTTGATAACCAGAGTTGTGTGAATATCTCTGAGAAACCTGTGTTTCACGATAAATCGAAACATAATGAGATAAAATATCATTATATCAGAGACATGGTGCAGAGGAAAGAAGTACACGTGCAGTACCTTCCTACACATGAGCAGATTGCAGATATCTTCACCAAACCGCTTGCCAAGACAAAGTTCAAGTACTTTCATGAGAGACTTGGCCTGGTAGAGAATGCCTCCCTAACTAAGAGGGAATGTTGATGATTACAGTTGCGTGAGACATCCTCTAGGACATAGACTAAGTGAGTTGATCTGTGAGAGAGCCCATGAGTTGGGTGTGCCCATGAGATGGGTGTGTCGTTCCTCTCTGAGACAGAGATGGAACATTGTGTGCCCCTGTGTAGGGAAGATTCCCATGAGATGGGTGTGTCATTTCTCTCTGACACAGAGATGAAACGTTGTGTGCCCCTATGTAGGGAAGATTCCCATGAGATGGGTGTGTTGTTTGATATGAAATGATGTGTACCCCTGTGAGGGTTGAAGGATCCCATGTGATGGGTTTATTGTTCTCTTATGTGTAAAGAGTTGAGACAATGTGGTACTCCAGATGATTCTCCTGTGAGACTTAGTGAGATAGAGATCTATTGAGTAGGACGTCCATGTGGCTGAGCACAGGTGGATGTGATCCTAGTGGTTGAGCACTAGTGAGTGTGTGTCCAAATGATTCTCATGTGAGACTCGGTGAGATAGATATCTGTTGATTTGGACGTCCATGTGGCTGAGCACAAGTGGACATGCCCCTAGTGGCTGAGCACTAGTGGGTGTGTGATATCCCTTGCTATATTTTCTAAGAGTCAGATTTACCTGCAACCCTAATTGTGATGTAAAGGGTACAGGTTGGCCCCACCATAAAGTGAAAGATAATAAATGTAAAAGATAATTAATATGGTAATTGTTAATTATATTCTGAGTTACTGAGGTCGGCCCCATTGTGCCAATAGACACCACTTTTGATGTGTCCAGTCTAATATAAATAAAAGGTGATTTCCCCATTGAGGAAACACAACACACATGATTTTGGAAATTTGAGAAAGTACAATTTCTAGGGCTGAAGTGCACACCTCTCTTGGGTGCTAGCCTTCTAGGTTTTTGAGAGATCCCTTTTGTGTGCTAGGTCTATGGTGTGGGAGGTCTTTCTCTTGAGAATATAGCAAAGGATTGTGATTCAGGAGAATCATTGGCAATCGCATGGAGCAAGGCCTATCAATGTTAAGGAACCTGTATGGGAGCTCAATGTTAGCAGTTACAGCAGATATTTTGATGTCCGCCTTAACTCAGTGCCAGAATTAATCTTTTGAGGCACGCTTGAACTCAGTGCCGAAAAAACCTTTGAGACACGCTTGAACGATTACGAGAAAAGTGGGAGATTCCACTCCAGCTCTGGAATGCGACTAGTCCAAGATAGTTGTAGGTTAAGTTTTAGAGTAGACAAGTAGTTAGGGGGAAACCCTAAGAGCCCTCTGAGATAAATAGAGGTTTTGTATGCCCAAATGAGGTTGTTTGTAGGGTAGATAGTTGCAAATCAGAGAGTTTCAAGTTAGTAGGAGATTTATAAGTTTCATTTTTTGTTTTGATCACAGTTGTAACCAATTTCACTTTTGAATATAACAGAGGAAAATTGATCCAATGCATGGTGTGAACATTGTTTGCAATTCTCTATCATTGTGTTTTCATGAGTAGATGGGACTGTGAATGTCAGGATAAGTTTCAATTGTTTCTCTTCTACTGAATAGTGCAAGGTTTGCACACAGAACACAAGGAGTGTGTTGACGAGATATGTTTCGATTCTGAAGCTCAGAAGGGATAACATGAAACTTTTTTTTTGCAAGGAATGCAAAGAGACTAGTGCAAGGCGTGCACAATCGTCCGCAAGAACCCAAAACCTTGCATAAATATCTGGTGAAAGGAGTGCACAAATCCGAGATTCGACTAAGATTCGAAGGGACTCGGAAATAAGTGGAAGAACCATCAAAAGGAGAAATCCAGGAGGGTGAGAGGAATTTATCTTTGAGGAATCCTTCGCAATCTGAGTGATTGAAATCCCTGAAGTGTAAGGAGTGTGTGGGAAGTCAAAGCATTCATAAGACCAAGCTTAGGAGGAATAATACTTTTCATAAGTGTTAATGAGTTCCAAGAAACGAACTCGCGGGAAGGACAAAGGTAGAATCCTTTGAATCCTTCGAAAATCTTCTAAGTCTCAAGAAAGCGTAAGCTCAGGGGGAAAGATATGGATCGTTCGTTCAATGTGAAAACAACGAAGAGCAAGCGTAAGGGGTGGAGATATCATTCGTTCGAGCTGAGCGCAAAAGAAGCATAATTTCCTGATTAAGGAGAGGTGTGCTAACGATAAACTGTGGAATCCCATAGGAGGAGTGGGGTTACGAAGTTCTGAAATCATCGGGACCATCCATCAGAAGGGATGTGTGGTGAATGATCAGCATTTCCCTGACTCGCACATTAGAGAATTCAAAGGGAAGAATGCTAGGAATTCGTGAGGCCCAAGTTCTCTATTTTATAGGAGTCATCAGATCTCAGAGGATCTGAGTCGTTGAATTGTGATCCAAAATATCAACATTTCAGAAGTCAAGAGTGTGGAGGAAATTGCTTTCGGGAACCCCTGATAAGAAAAATCTCGACGAGATATAGACCATCAGATCAAGGAAGGATCTGGATCGTCATATCTAAAACATCGGGAGTTCGGACATCAGGAGGACGGAGGTGCCTCACATCGGGAATCCCCGACACGTGAAATATCGATGTGTTAAGAGGTTTGGCCCCAGGTCGTAGCGAGGGGTCATATGGAAAGAGGATAAGGCAGGAGCTAGCGAGCTCTAGGCCCTTGTCGAAGTTTTGGAGATCAGGAGAGTCAGGGTGACTCGCATACAAGCACCCAACTCATGAAATCACAACGCGCCTTTTTTTAGGCTCGTGGTCACGGCCCATGGTCACGTGAGAGAAAGGGCTTAGCAGAGAAGAGATAGCACCCATTTGGTGTTGAGGTTCGAACAACGCTCAGGAGAGAAGTTGCGGGTCTCATACAACTTGCACATTTGGGGAAAGGACCTGTCTAAGTGGTTTAGGGGTCTAACAGAGACCCAGAGAGTCAATCAAACTCAGTTTCTTGATCAATCCTAGACTGAGAGGTCACACAACTCTTAGGAGAGAAGGGGGGTCTGCATCATATTGGTTGGGTTTTCTTCCCTTGTTGAGAAGGGTTTCTTAGAATATTTCTTGTGTTCTTGTGCATGGTATTTCTTCTTGTGATATTGGTTATTGCATCAAATTGTTAATGGTGTAGCTACATTTGTCTATGGTTCAAGTAAATGCTAAATTGAAATAAACTTCATGCTTGAGCCTACCCTAGTGAAAATTCCACAGTTTGCTTACTTTTTTGCCATATCCATATAATATAACACATCTCAAGTGGAAGATTTATTCTTCGGGGAAGTCTTCAGGTTGCATGGGTTGCCCAAGACTATTGTGAGTGACAAGGATAGTAGATCCATGAGCACATTTTGGCAGGAGTTATTTTGGGTAGTTGGTACAGAGTTAACCCCCAGCACTAGCTATCATCCACAAACAGATGGCCAAACTGAAATAGTCAACAAGTGGGTGGAAGGATATCTCTGAAACTATGTGACAGGGAAACAAAGAACATGGTTCAAGTGGTTACACTTGGGTGAATATTTCTACAACACCACTTACCACATGTCCATTGGTATGTCTCCTTTCAGAGCCTTATATAGTTACAATCCTCTCACTTTTGTAGAGATGGTGTTTGGAGATAGTAAAGCTGCTATGGCTAAGTGAATACAGGAAATCCAATACATAGTTAGAGATCTCAATGATCATTTGCAAAGGGCCCAAAACCAATAGAAGTTATATGCAAATAAACACAAAGTGGACCGCGGTTTCGAGGTGGGGGACTTAGTCTATTTGAGTCTCCAACCAAACAGACAGGCATCAATAATAAAAAAATGGCACTGAGAAGTTCAAACCCCACTTTTATGGGCCACACATGATGAAGAGGAAGGTGGGGGCAGTTGCATATGAGCTAGAGTTGCCACATGGAAGTAAAATTCATAATGTCTTCCATGTGGCATGCCTGGGACAACATATTGTCATTAATGAGGATTTACCTCCAATAGATGAGGAAGGACAATTAATTTTTATACTAGAAGATATCTTGGAGGTAAGGGAGAAAAATCTAAGGAACAAGAATATCAAGGAATATCTGATTAAATGGAAAAAATTTCCGATAGAGGATGCCACTTGGGACTATGAACAGGTTCTACAACATTCAGATTCATAATTGCTTATGGGCAAGCAATTTCTAGAAGGGGAGACTGATCTCCTTCCAAGTGACAGGAATCTTGGGAGATTTGGTAGTCTAGTTGTTCCCCCTAGGCTATAGTCTCATTGAAAAAGGGGACTAAGAGGCTAAATGGTCACTAAGGCGTTACAGTTATATTATTAAAGTGACTTTGGCTAAAAAGGAAAATAAAAGCTAATTGGCTAAGTTGAGAAAATAAAGTAAATGACTTTAGAAGCCAATCAAACAATTTAAGTGAAAATTAGAAGTTGGAGTAGAAAAGAAGAGGAGGGCGCCTCACTCCTCATTCTTGTCATTTCTCACTTTGCATCTTGAGCTCTATGGCTTAGACATTTTGAGGGTTTTGAGTAAACAAACCCTAGAGATCAGCAAGGAGGCAAAATATTCCTCTGTTCCTAAATCAATCTTGGCCAAGGTGGTGAAAGATTCCACCCTCACCATTCTACTCAGTTCAAAATAGTTTCGGTAGTGGACTGTAAAGAAAGGGCGCAGATCTGGGGGTTTTCTGCAGGTTTGGGGCGCACTGTTGAAGGAAGAAGAGTTTGATTTGGTCAGAAGATTGGGGATCTGAAGTATATCTTGCCACAATGGTGTTTTCTAGTCGTTGGGCGCCATTTCTCATCAGTTTCTAGAGGGTTACCATGCATCCTTTATTTATTTCTCTAGATGGGCGAGTTTTCTGTAGGAGGGTGCACTTGTCTTTGGAAATACAGTGAATTGGGAGTCATATCTAGAGCCACAGGTGAGGAAACCCTTTGTATGAGATTACTATCTTCAGATATACAATTTTGGAGTGATTTCTAAGATTTTGGAGGCCAGAACAAGTAGGGCCAAATTTCCTAGGAGGATTTCCAGCCAGAGAGGGGCGCAACTCAACCAGGACAGCTACCCGAAAAATAGAAGGGAAAGAAATTAATCTTTATTCTCTTGTTGTTGTAGTTGGGGTCTAGGAGAGGCCATATGTCACTATTATCATTGTATCTTGGAGTTATTCTCAACCACTCACATTATTCTTCCATCTCTATTCCAAATCTGTCCATCTCTTGTACTAAGGTCAGTTATATATTTAAATAAAATACAGATTTGAGGTATTTGTGGCTATTTCTTCTATTATTTCTATTGCATCTCGTTGTGTATGTGTTATTTTCTACATTCCCACCATTTACTTTCTATAAAACTATACAAAGCTATCCCAATGCAACTAAGAAGGAAAAAACAACAAACTGTTAACAAATTTACCACAAAAAGAAAAGAAATAAACCCCAAAGATCCTAGTAGATCTATTTGGGAACATTACACTTATTTAAGCCATATGAGCAAAAATTAAGCGGAAAAAACCCCCCAAACATGGTCAACTTCCACAAATGAAGGGAAATGAAAGGTGTTGGTGCAACGTCCAGCCTCCAAAGGCCCTTCAAATGCTCCATCTTTCAATAAAAGTGGAAAAAAACCATCCATTATTCATTTAATGTAGGTCGGCTTCATTAATGATTATTCCCAATAGGTCATCCCTAACAAAATTTACCAAATAAATTATCTTTCCCAAGTACAGGTCAGCCCCATGTGCAAATGAGTGCCATGTCTCAAGTCAAATTCTCAATGGAGAGTACGACCTAGTAAATGATGCATGAATGAAGGCATGACTTACCAAAATAAACTAACACCATCAATGAGACCCATACTTGATCTAACCATCGATCAGGTTGACATCAAGTTGCTTGAAGTCTTGATAGATTCTTCATATTAGAATCCCTAATGTTAGAAGGACCCCTATTGCAAGCGAGCATCCTCCCTCGATGAGGTTTAGACCATTGGTTGATAAAATTATGGTTGGATTCTTCATTCTCCCCTCGTAGTAAACCATTTAGGTTCAAGAAATTTTGTCTCTTCAGCCCTGACTTCCACGAAAATTCCCCTACCTGGTGGGATGAGGCAACAATATCTCACAGAACCCTCATGTTTAAATTCCAACAAAAATTAAAGAACTTCAAGAATACGATCAGAGAATGGAATAAAAATGTCTTCAACAACATATTTGAGGCCCAAAAATCTTTGGAACAATGATTAGAGAAAATATAATGATTTCTCATTACCACTGGCAACACTGAATCTTTCCTTGTAGAGGAATAGAACATAAAACAACAACTTGAGGAAAGATACGTGTAGGAGGAGACTCTCTAGCACCAAAAATCCCAAATACAATGGCTCAAAGAGAGGGAGAAGAAATCCAAATTCTTCCACAAGTCTATAGTTCAAAGATGATATATAAACATAATTACAAGGATGTAAAATGATTAGGGAGAACCAATTATGGATCATGAGGGAATTGAATAGGAGTTGGTTAGATACTATAAGGATCTTCTATCTTAGTAGTGTCTTGATCACTTTGCAACTATTAGAAAAATAATTCATCATATTCGATCCTTAATAACTGATGAGCATAATGAAGCTCTCATGAGACCAATATCAATCGAGGAAGTTGACTAGGATATCAAGGACATGCCAGCTGGTAAATCCCCTAGAGTGGATGGTTTCACAACTAAATTATTCCACCATCGTCGGCCAATGATTCACGAGAAGGTTAGGCAACTAGTTGAATATCCACGCCTCTCTTAAAAATTCCTTGAATAAAATTAAGAAAAATAAATAGATCCAATACCTCTCATGGATATACACTTAATTAAATGTAAGTTTGAACATTAATTGACATTATTTTTTGAGAAAAAAATTGTTAGAAATAAAACACAATCCCTTACTAATTATTTTGATACTACAAGTCTAAATTTAAAAAACATATATGAATTTAAATAACTTTAATTTAGAATTATGTAAAATGTTAAATTTCCATAACACTTTTAATTAAAAAAGGGAACACATCTTCATGCATTCACCTACTTTCATTCTTAACAATGTTAATATATTAGAGTAGTTGTGATAAAAAATGAAAACCCCTTAATCCATTGACCTGATTAGGCTACAACCCTAATTCTTTAACCTAAATTAGAAACCCATGAGTTGAAAATACAATGCACCACTAAAAGCTTACTAGATAATATTATACTTCAAAGGAAAGGTTCTAGATAGATGTAGAAATTGGTTGATGTTGCATTTGTGAATAAGTGAGAAATTTGTAGGAAATTTGTCCTCATACATAAAATTATCCTAAATAGAAAAAAGGGTCATAAACCAAACAGGAAAGGATGAAAATCAATTGAGAAATATGAGTGCAACAAACCAACA
>ML819244.1:51889-67646 GCA_009831015.1 Picea engelmannii
GTGACTGGAGTGACCTCTAGTAACCCTGTTTACCCCTCTTTGGCCCTGGCTATAGTCTAACGGGGCAATTTAGACCATTAAGCCTCCTCTCTAGAGCTCCTATTTGGGAAGGGACATTACAACTTGGGTTCCCAAACTAGTAATCTCTCAATATTTCATAGGTTTCCCAACACCCACAACAATCCAAGTGCCCATCTCTACTCTACCTAGCCTGTACCACCCAAGAGAATGGACCTCCACCCTTATATGCCACGCAGTTCCTCAGGCAGTCCTTCTCCTTTATCCAGGTCCTCCAGCACAACTAGTCCAGAATCTCAATGATGGAACTCTCAGGACTCACAGTTGTGAGAAAAATAGGGCACATACTGACACATCTCAGACATGCATGCCCCAGGTCATGGTTGGATTTCACCAGCAACCATCACAATCAACTATCCTGTGGATAATTCTTCAGTAGTTTGGTTCCCTTTCCCAAGCCAAGATGGAGGTGAGGATGGATCAATGAATGGGTAAGTGGGTGCATGGAATGCATGAGGGAAATGAATGAGCTGACAGGAAATCAGTGAAAAAGACATCAGTCGAACCCCCCCATCAAACCAAAGGCAGGTTTAAGTAACATTTTGGGGAATCAAGAACCTCCTGTCTTTCCCCAAGAATCTCATGTAACTGACCCCCTCCCTTGGGAAAAAAGGGTAATTAACATAGGAATAAACATGTATCCCCTCGAGCCCCCTCTCTTGTGGAATCATAGCCCCCTATAACTCTATTCCTTGTCCTTCTAGAAACCAACGATGTGTTTATTATTAATAATAATCAAAACATCACATTTCTTGGGAATACTGTACTTTTAATAATTTTTTGAGCACCCTGGCCTCTCAGCATTTGTAACAATACATTATTTAAAATGGGGGTTCAAAAACTAGGGTGTTACATCCCCTCCCCCTTATCTTGGCACTATCCTCAGTGCATATACAAAATAGAGATCAAAATCTCAAATTTATTCAAATATTTGTGGGCACTCTACTCGCATGGCATATTCATGCTCCCAGGTAGCATCTTCAGGATCATAGTAGGTCCACTGAACTTTTACTAGCTGCCAGAATCTGGCTACCATCTTTGTACAACTACCCAATTTCAAAGAGAATTTCTTGGGCTTCACTTTCAAAAGTACATGCTCCCCTAATTTAAATTCTACATCTGTCATGTTCTTGTCTTCATAAACTTTCTGTCTATCCTGAGCTTCCTTTAAATTCTGCTTGATCTTAACCACCTGGTCTTCCATGTCCTTGAGCAACTCTAGCTCAAGTACCACTATATCTGTTGGGTTGTCCCAGCTCACTGGAGTATTTCATTTCCTACCATACAAGGCTTCAAATGGGCTCATTCTCAATGAAGCTTGATACCTGTTATTATATGAAAACTCAACCAAGTGTAGGTAATTTTCCCACTTAGATGGATTATCCATCACATACATTCTCAGCATGTCTTCAATTATTCTATTAACCCTCTTTGTTTTCCCATCTTCTTGGGGATGATACACGGTACTAAAGTTTAGATTTGTGCCAAATCCTTTAAAAAATCCCCTTCAAAAATTGGAGTTAAACTTCGTATCTTTGTCCGAGACGATTTTCCTAGGTATCCCATGCAGCCTGGAAATTTACTTCATGAAAAATTATGCAATATTAGTGTTACACATAAAAAATACTCACTTTGATAGTGTCACAAGTGTCGTCATTACAAAGGTTGCAAGTGTCGCATTTTGCTTACAAGTGTCGCAAGTGTTAAAGAAAGCATACTACCATCATGCCTATGTCGTGCCTATAACGACATGAGAAGGACATTTGAAGCACCTCAAGCACTTGATTTTGAAGAGGATAAGTGAGTCAGCAGGCTTACAAACCTTCTGCCATCTGAAAGCACCTCAAAAACTAAGTTTTGGAGCAGAGCGCTCCCCTATACCTCTTCTGGGAGCACTGGCGCTCCCCCTTACACTGTCTGGGAGCGTTATAAAGTTCCTTTGGCCCTTCTAAGGGAGAATTTGTGTCTTTAGGAACACTGACACCCCCCTTAATCCTACCAAGGAGTGCTACAACACTCTGATGGCCCTTTTGAGGGAGCGCTACCTATTATGGGTAGTAGTTAAGTTGTTGAGATGAATGGGGGAAGGATCCTTTCATTCTTGGAAGGAAGTTGGATTCAAATCCCTAGTCCATCCATGATCTTAGGGCATATCCTCAACTGAAGGAGGAAAATCCTCAACTTCCCCAAGGATATCTCAAGTTTTTGAGCCTCTCCAAGGCTATATAAGCAAGCTTTCTAATGGTGAAAGGGGACTGGAAAAGGAGAATCACACCAAACTTATGATCTTATAAGTGGTGCTGGAACATAGATAATTTGGCAGCAAGAGACCTATGATATCATAGGAAAAAATTAGTGAAGCTATCATCATTCAGATCATGGATATTTTGAGCAAGGGGTAGACAAGGAGGACTTGACGAAACTGCTGCAATTCATCTATGGCTGTAAGCGATGTTTTCTCTTCATTAATATAATTTGCTTGTCCTATTTCTTTCTAATTCATGTTCAATCTCACATCAATTTGTCTCTTTAGTATATAGACCTATTTCGGACTAATCTTGATAGAGTAGGAAGTGGTCGTACTTTGTTTGTCTACAGGGCTTATCGAGGAGCGAAAGATTGGAGCTCAACTCGGAGCGTGCAGGGACAAACACCGGTAAAAGGTACTTATTTTCTCCTTCCTCCTCACACACTAGTCCACCTAGATATAAAAGGAAGTTAGTTACCATGATAAGCACTTTCTGTCTTAGAGTTAAGAGTCTAGCTCTTTGCGGAGATCTACCTATCCGCAGGGAGATTTTCCTTCAACAGAAACTGGCAACTCCGTTGGGGATGGTCGAATCAAAACTTTTGGTTTTGATTTCTCCTCATAGACCTTGTCTTACCCTTTTATTGTTTTCAGACCTGGTTCACCCCTTTATATCTGATTGCATTCGCTGATTGACTCTTTACCCCATCACACTCAGCTTACCTGTGAAAATTTGATCAAAATTTTGGGTTTTTGGACATTTTTATGAGTTTTTTGAGCCTGGAGCCCCCCTKCCCATGTTAGCAGAGTGCTAGCACTCACTGGAAGTGTTGGACATAGTGTTATAATGCCCTGGTGTCCCTTACACCAGAGCACCAACCCCTTTTTTCTCAAAATCTCTTCAAAAATTCCATTTTTTGGAGGTCCAAACCCTATTTTTTCACTTGCTGGGTTGTTTTATGATTGAATGATTCTTCCTTTGACCTTTGACATGCTTCCTCCTGAGAAGTAAACACCTTTTTGTTCATATTTTATGCCCTTCTTCATTCTTTTTKATTTTTTGCTGTTGAGAGCTTGAAATCGATCCTCTGCTTTCTTCTCTCCTATCCGACTGAGCAGGAACTCTAGTGAAGGACATTAGAAGTCAGTGACTCTTCTCATTTGGTTCTTTGAGGTCATCTGATCCAATTTCTTTATCCTTCCTTTTGTGTTTTTTATTTTCTTTCTCTTGTTTGATTGCAAAAGGGTGTGTTGTTTGTGTGAAATCTGTGTTTTCTTGCCCGAATCTCCTTGATCTGAAAGGGTAGTTGGCAGGATAAGATTTTCATTGAATTGATCATCATTCCCATGAAAACAACAAAAGTACATCTTAATGATTAGTTTGCATTTCTGAAATGTTGTAGCATCATGTTGGATTTGATTGAGAACAAAATTAATTGAGGGCATTCATTATCAAGTGTTTGATAGTGAAAATGACTCTTCCTCTTTCCCTTAAATAGGTATTCATTGAAAAGAAATGATTTCTTATCATATTTCATGCATATTTTTGGGAATTGAATCATCATTCCATCAGTTTCACTTTCGTACACCCTCTAAGTAAACAACAACCATTAAAATCAACGCTTAACTAAAATTTATCAGAATTTTTTACATCTTTGTTAGAAAACCTACATTAGTTTAAGGTGTAGGGATTTGGAATAGGTTGAAAGGATAGCTTTCCAAAGATATCAAACAAACTTAGTATCTTGCGGTAGGGAGAGTCAAATCCAATTGTCGTATTGTCTTGCTGGGATACCCCTCTCACATAGGGGTTACACACGAGGTCACATTCGGGTGAGTTATAGAGATTATCCCTCCGTGACCCAACTGTTTGTAGTGGCCGGATCATATATTGGGGGTCACTGGAAGGTATACCCATGATTATGTGTGGGAGCCTTTAGGGTTGATTTCGGACTTGTTATCCTGCTCATACGTTCTGATTGGACCGTCAACTATACCCGCCTAGGGGCTGACTACGAGTTGGTGACCTTAGTAGCCACAATCTTTAGGGTCTCAGACAAGGTGACAGTGAAGGGAAGTCTCACTGTACCTGAAACAGACATTAGTCAAAATCACTCGGGCTCCTTGGACGGTAAATCCACAATTACTGCGTGGAAGCTTGCACCAAGGCGTAAGTCCATTAAGTAGGTCGCCAACGTAACTGATCCATCCACTCTATCCCCTCCCCTTCCTATTTTGATCCCATGACGTTGGATTTCATCACCTACTAGTGGTTTCCTCATAGGAAGGTTTGTTTGACTGATTGCTTCTCAGATTCATAGTGTGTGTTGCTTTTTTTACTTAGTGGACCTTAGGTCAAGTCAGTATTAATGGCATTGAATCCTAGGAGTACCAATGGAGGAACCCCTTCTCTTGGGGAACGCTATACTTTTCCTTCGTTTGGAAACTTTGGTCCTCCATATGTTGCCACACCGAGTCTTCCAGGACTCACTATTGGATTACCAGTTTGGTTGTTTCCCACTCCGATGATCTCGAATTCTCCCAATGTTTTAGTTGCACCTAATACTTTGGATGTCAATACAACACCCACACATCAACCTCATGTCAACTTTTCACCTTCCTCATCCATAAAGTCTCCTTCCATTTCTCCTTCTTCGCCTAGTGAAAGATCTAAAGCAAGTAGCCAGGTTGATCATAAGAAGAAGAAACGAAAAGAGAAGAAGAAGAAGAACCCAAAAAGGACAAATCCCCCAACAACATCAGATGTTATCTCTACGAAACCAGTTACTGTTAATAGTACTGGGAGTGTTGATGAGGTCAACAAGATTAAAATGAAAAATCCAAAACCCAAATTCCCTTGCAGCCTTTGTAAGGGTGACTACTTTTTGAGGGATTGCCCCGGTCTTACCAAGGTCTTAGAAGTGTGGTCCTCCATGTCATCGGCCTCTGTCAGTGATGTCAATGATACCCCATCAACTAGTGATGTTCAGGTTGGTAAGAAGAAGAAAACTGTGAAGTTCCCTTGCATGTTATGTAAAGGTAATCATTACTCTCACCATTGTCCTCGCATGGACGAGGCTTCTTCTCTTTTGGAAAAACTTCAACTTCTAAAAGGTTATCGTAAGCTTTCCTCCAACCCATCGTTGGTTGATGGACTGGTCAATACGGTTCCATCCCCAGTCAGTCTGGCTGATCAGGTGGTCAATCTAGTTTCCTCCTTGAATGAACCACGAACCCAAGTAGATGATCCAGTTTTGTCATCAATCAGCCCCGCTCTTCATCAAAAGAGTGACACCAAAGTGGTCAATATTTTTTCATCATCGGTCGATCCCACTCTCTCATTAGAGAGTGACACCAAAGCGGTCGATCCTTTTCCACCCGTCGACCCCATTCTTCCCTTGGAGAATGAAACTCAAGTGGTCGATCTAGTTTCTCCATCGATCGATCCCATTCCAACATTGAGGAATGTCAAAGTGACTGATCCAGTCCCTTCCTCAGTCAGTCCCACTCTTCCTCTGAAGAGTTCTATAGTGGTCTATCCAAGTCCACAATTAGTTGATCTGATCCAATCATCGATCGATCCTACTCTCTCTCTAGAGAGTAAACCAGATACTTCCCATGTTTTTCTCGTTAATATAGACTCTACCATGCCGGGGGGAATTCCTCCTTCTCTTGCGAAACCCCCTCCAAGTAATGAAGCCATCCTTTTTGATTGATGTGCACTAATTGGACCTCATCTTCCCTCTCACATTCCTTTCCATATTACAGTATAGGTTCATGGTCAGGACGTTCCTCAAACGCTGATAGATGAAGGTGCGTATGTTAGTATCTTGTCTTCTGTTTATTGGTACTCTTTGGGTTTTCTACAGCTTGCACTGGTTACACAGAATCTATTAGCTTTTAACAAAAGAACTAGTCAACCTTTAGGGATTCTTCCTCAGTTTCCTGTAACTTTGGGAGGGAAAACTATCTTTATTGATGTCATGGTAATCCGAGACCCCTTGGATTTTTCTTTATTCCTTGGGTGGGATTATGTATATGCCATGAAAGCTATTGTATCCACTCTTTTCTGTGTGATATCTTTCCCTCACAATGGAAGAATTGTGACTATTAATCAACTTTCATTCCTTGGCCCCAACCGGGTTACCTCCCTAAGTGGTTCTTATATGCAGACAGTATCGCCCCCGCCGCATGTCATTTATGTGGCATTGTCTCCCATGATTTCAACTTCTGATTCTTTGGATCCAATAGTTGACATGGTGATTTGTTCGGTCGGGTTATTGGATCCTGATCTCCTTACCCTTGTCACGACCCTCGACATGTGTTCCTTCCAGATTGATTCTCTTCCATCTGATGAAGATCTCTTGGAAGCCATGACCAAGTTTTGTCCCTTGACATGGTACCCTTCCAGAGCATTATCCCCTCGGAAGCCATGATCAAGAAGAAACCACAAGCATTGTTTCTCTTCTCTATGGCAAGCTCGTTAAAAAAAGAAACAGAGGTCCTGAGCATAGTTCTTTTCCTGTGTCAAGCTCGTTTAAAAAATGAAACAATTACCTCTATTAAATCTTCTTTTCATCCACCCTTCTCCTTTTTCTCGTCTACTAGGGAAATTGGTGATGAACTTAGAGCCGATGAATGAATTGAAGCTTGGTGGGAATGTCTCTAGCCTTTGATGATATTTCTGGAGTTAAGCCACTAGCTTTCAAGCTGGGGGCATACCGAGATTAGTCTTTGTTCTTTCTCGTGCTCGTAAATACATGAGAATACATCCGGGTAGACTTTTATCTCTTTTTCATACCTATATGGATACACAAAAAAGGAACCCCCTAGAGTCTCCTTTAAGCTCTTTTCAGACTCTCTAAACATGAAAAGATTACCAAGTGATCTTGCTTCCTTTCCCACTCGTTAAAAGGTTTGAAAGGGTGTCTTTCGAGTGATACTTTATCTCTTTTTTGGCCTCGCGAGACTAACATTACGAAAAAGGACAACATTGGAGTCATCTTTAAGTCCTTTTCAGACTCTCTAAAGATGAAAATATTACCGAGCGACCTTGTTCTCTTCACGCTCGTTAAAGTGTTTGAAGAAAACGTCTGTTGAGCAATAGTGTATCTCTTTTTCGGTCTTGTCATACTACTTTATGAAAAAGGAACTGAGAGAGTTCTCTTTTAAGTGTTTTTCCAGACTCTATAATCATGAAAAAACTTCAAGTTTTCTGTCTTCAGACTCGCTAAAAAAAACATCGACAGGACCATATGGGATCGAACCCTTACTTCTTCCAGTTCCTTAAACAAAGGAGGAGGAACTTATAGAAGGTGAGTTTTATCGAGCATGTGTTATCCTCCTCAAGCTCGTTAAATTAAAAAGAGGTACTCGTCTATTTGGATGGGGGGAAAAATTGAAAGAAGCAAGCCAAGCAGTCTCTTCAGAACATTACCAAGTAATTCTTAGAGTCGCCCTTGAACACGACACTTTGTCTTTTTTCACGCATTTTAATCCGCTGAACCTCTGCACTGAGCCAATCCTTTGAGTTTCTTTCACCCCTTTGGGTCACCTAACGTAAGTCACAACATCCACTGCATCATAAATTTTTGGTCCATATCATGTTCCTGATGTCATGCCTCGGTGTTCGTGTCATTGATGGGGGATACATCAAGGCCCTCCTTTGACGAGTCTATTCTTTTCGACTTCAACACATTATCCAGGAACTAGCCTTAGAAACTAGATAGTACTTTGGGACATGCATGCCTCAATGGTAGGCCTCCTCACGTCTGACAGTGGGTTTACATCATTGACCTCTGATTGGATGATTCCATGGATGTTCGACTTCAGCTAATCCATTCACGTTCGTTGGAATGTACTAGGGTACCTTGGGAATCATTGACATTAATGGTGATCTCCCTCGTGCTTGTTAACGGTTTACATCATTGATTGGTAATCAAATGGTTTTTTCCATGTTCGACATCAAGACATCTATTCACATGGTTAGATTCATACTACATAGGGATTGGTAAG
This sequence comes from Picea engelmannii, assembly GCA_009831015.1. Classification (NCBI taxonomy): domain Eukaryota; kingdom Viridiplantae; phylum Streptophyta; class Pinopsida; order Pinales; family Pinaceae; genus Picea; species Picea engelmannii. The sequence goes on from ML819244.1 coordinate 60,231, forward strand.
AAGACCCTGGGTTGAGTGATCACTTTGATATGTACTTTGCCCAGGTTGCGATGGAGTTTCTCTTGAACAATGACACATATACTGTTACATAGATCCACTTTGTATTGGTCGTGGCTATGTCTTGTCATCTACTAGATACACTGTATATTATTCGTGGCTACGATTAGTTCAGGTCATGGGAGTATAGATCCACAGTGTATTTCCAGTGGCTATACCTTTTTATCAATACAATCATGGATCCACAGTGTATTTTATGGTGGCCATATCTTGCAAGTCTTGATCACCCAAGCATAGGTATGCCTGACTTGGGTTCGAAACATGTCATAATATTTGTTGGATGTTTGTGTCAAGCTTTTGTCAGGTTGTCTGCATCTATACCCTTGATTGAAAGTCTACAAAGAATTTCAGTTATCAGTTCTCGTCTTCTAACTTCATACTTTGGGGGGCAATCTGTTACACATAAAAAATACTCACTTTGATAGTGTCGCAAGTGTCATCATTACAAAGGTTGCAAGTGTCTCATTTTGCTTACAAGTGTCGCAAGTGTTAAAGAAAGCATACTGCCATCATGCCTATGTTGTGCCTATAATGACATGAGAAGGAAGTTTGAAACACCTCAAACACTTGATTTAGAAGAGGAGAAGTGAGTCAACAGGCTTACAAACCCTCTGCCATTTGAAAGCACCTAAAAAACTAAGTTTTGGAGGAGAGCGCTCCCCTATACCTCTTCTGGCCATGATGGCGCTCCCCATTACACTGTCTGGGAGCGTTATAAAGCTCCTTTGGCCCTTCTAAGGGAGTGTTGGTGTCTTTAGGAGTGCAGGCGCCCCCCTTAAGCCTACTGGGGAGCGCTACAACACTATGATGGCCCTTTTGAGGGAGCGCTACCTATTCTGGGTAGTAGTTAATTTGTTGAGATGAATAGGGGAAGGATCCTTTCATTCTTGGAAGGTAGTTGGATTTGAATCCCTAGTCCATCCATGACCTTAGGGTAGATCCTCAATTGAAGGAGGAAAATCCTCAAATTCCCCAAGGATATATCCAGTTGTTGAGCCTCTCCAAGGCTATATAAGCAAGTTTTCTAATGGTGAAAGGGGACTGGAAAAGGAGAATCACACCAAACTTATGATCTTATAAGTGGTTTTGGAACATAGATAAGTTGGCAGAAAGAGACCTATGATCTCATAGGGAGCAATCAGTGAAGCTATCATCATTCATATCATGGATCTTTTGAGCAAGGGGTAGACAAGGAGGACTTGATGAAACTACTGCAATTCATCTATGGTTGTAAGCGATGTTTTGTCTTCATTAATATAATTTGCTTGGTATGTTTCTTTCTAATTCATGTTAAATCTCACATGAATTTGTCTCTTTAGTAGATAGACCTATTTCAGACTAGTCTTGATAGAGTAGGAAGTGGTCGTACTTTGTTTGTCTACAGGGCTTATCGAGGAGCGAAAGATTGGAGCTCAACTCAGAGCGTGCATGGAAAAACACTGGTAAAAGGTACTTCTTTTCTCCTTCCTCATCACACACTAGTCCACCTAGATATAAAAGGAAGTCAGTGACCATGATAAGCACTTTCTGTCTTAGAGTTAAGAGTCTAGCTCTTTGCGGAGATCTACCTGTCCGCAGGGAGATTTTCCTTCAACAGAAACTAGCACCTCCGTTGGGGATGGTCGAATCGAAACTTTTGGTTTTGATTTATCCTCATAGACCTTGTATTACCCTTTTATTGTTTTCATACCTGGTTCACTCCTTCATATCTGATTGCATTTGCTGATTGACTCTTTACCCCATCACACTCAGCTTACCTGTGAAAATTTGATCAAAATTTTGGGTTTTTGGACATTTTTATGAGTTTTTTGAGCCTGGTGCCCCTATGCCCATGTTAGTAGAGTTCCAACACTCCCTGGAAGTGTTGGATAGAGTTTTATAATGCCCTGGTGTCCCTTACACCAGAGTGCCAACCCCTTTTTTCTCAAAATCTCTTCAAAAATTCCATTTTTTGGAGGTCCAAACCCTATTTTTTCACTTGCTGGGTTATTTTATGATGGAATGATTCTTCCTTTTACCTTTGACATGCTTCCTCCTAAGAAGTAAACACATTTTTTTTCATATTTTATTCCCTTCTTCATTCTTTTTGAGTTTTTGTTGTTGAGAGCTTGAAATCGATCCCCTGCTTTCTTCTCTCCTATCTGACTAAGAGGGAACTCTAGTGAAGGAAATTAGAAGTCTGTGAGTCTTCTCATTTGGTTCTTTGAGGTCATCTTATCCAATTTCTTTCTCCTTCCTTTTGCATCTTTGATTTTCTTTCTCTTGTTTGATTGCAAAAGGGTGTGTTGTTTCTGTGAAATCTGCGTTTTCTTGCCCGAATCTCCTTGATCTGAAAGGGTAGTTGGCAGGATAAGTTTTTCATTGAATTGATCATCATTCACATGAAAATGACAAAAGTACATCTTAATTATTAGTTTTCATATTAGTTTGCATTTCTGAAATGTTGTAGCATCATGTTGGATTTGATTGAGAACAAAATTGATTGAGGGCATTCCTTATCAAGTTTTTGATAGTGAAAATGACTCTTCCTCTTTCCCTTAAATATGTATTCATTGAAAATAAATGATTGCTTATCATATTTCATGCATAATTTTGGGAATTGAGTCATCATTCCATCAGTTTCACTTTCGTACACCCTCTGAGTAAACAACAACCATTAAAATCAACGCTTAACTAAAATTTATCAGACTTTTTTACATCTTTGTTAGCAAACCTACATTAGTTTAAGTTGTAGGGCTTTGGAATAGGTTGAAAGGATAACTTTCAAAAGATATCAAACAAACTTAGTATCTTGCAGTAGGGAGAGTTAAATCCAATTATCGTATTGGCTTGCTGGGATCCACCTCTCACACAAGGGTTACGCACGAGGTCTCATTCGGGTGAGTTACAGAGGTTATCCCTCCATTACCCAACTGTTTGTAGTGGTCAAATCGTATATTGGGGGTCACTGGAAGGTATACCCATGATTATGTGTGGGATCCTTTAGGGTTGATTTCGGAATTGTTATCCTACCCATATGTTCTGATTGGACCGTCGACTGTACCCACCCAGGGGATGACTACGAGTTGGTGACCTTAGTAGCCACAATCTTTAGGGTCTCACACAAGGTAATGGTGAAGGGAAGTCTCACTGTACCTGGAACAGATGTTGTTCAAACTCACTCAGGCTCCTTGGAGGGTAAATCAACAATTACCGCGTGGAAGCTTGCACCAAGGCGTAAGTCCATTAAGCAGGTCACCAACATAACTGATCCACCCGCTCTATCCCCGCCCCTTCCTATTTTGATCTCGCGACATTGGATTTCATCACCAACTAGTGGTTTCATCATAGGAAGGTTTTTTTGATTGATTGCTTCTCAGATTCATAGCGTGTGTTGTTTGTTTTACTTAGTGGACCTTAGGTCAAGTCAGTGTTAATGGCATCGAATCCTAGGAGTACCAATGGAGGAACCCCTTCTCCTGGCGAACCCTATACTTTTCCTTTGTTTGGAAACTTTGGTCCTCCACATGTTGCCACACTGAGTCTTCTAGGACTCACTATTGGATTACTAGTTTGGTTGTTCCCCACTCCAGTGATCCCGAATCCTCCTAATGTTTCAGCTGCACCTAAGACTTTGGATGTCAATACACCACCCACACATCAACCTCATGTCAACTTTTCACCTTCCTCATCCATAAAGTCTCCTTCCATTTCTCCTTCTTCTCCTAGTGAAAGCTCTAAAGAAAGTAGCCAGGTTGATCAGAAGAAGAAGAAATGAAAAGAGAAGAAGAAGAAGAACCAAAAAAGGCCAAAGGCCCCAACAACATCTAGTTTCCTCCTCGATTGAACCACGAACCCAAGTAGTTGATCTAGTTCTGTCATTGATCAATCCTGCTCTTCATCAAAAGACTGACACCAAAGTGGTCGATCTGTTTTCATCCTTGGTCGATCCCACTCTCCCGTTAGAGAGTGACACCAAAGCGATCGATGCTTTTCCACCCGTCCACCCCATTCTTCCCTTGGAGAATGAAACTCAAGTGGTCGATCCAGTTTCTCCATCATTCTATCCCATTCCTCCATTGAGGAATGTCAAAGTGACTTATCTAGTCCCTTCCTTGATCAATCCCACTATTCCTCTGAAGAGTGCTAGAGTGGTCTATCCGAGTCCACCATTGGTTGATCCGATCCAATCATCGATCGATCCTACTCTCTCTCTAGAGAGTAAACCTGATACTGCCCATGTTTTTCTTGTTAATATAGACTCTACTGTGCTGGGGGGCATTCCTCCCTCTCCTGCAAAACCCCCTCCAAGTAATGAAGTGATCAGGGGATCAAATTTTGCTCAAAAATTCAAAGTGCCTGGAATCTCTTCAAACCGGACGAGAACGTACGCCTCGTCATTTTGAACCCAACGCAATTTGTTTCATCTCAAACAGACGTCGGGAGCGAGAGATATTGCAATCTGTTCATCAAGTCAAACAGGTAAAAAATTTTGATTCTGACTGTACAGTTTGTACAGTCCGTATAGGATGATGTGGCAGGGTCATACAGACCATACGATGATGTGGAATTTTTCTGGTCAATGATTGGGTGCCATGTGGCCCAATCGTGGGCTTCCACGTGGCACCCCGGCATTGGTTGATTGGTTGATATGTTAAAATGTATTGGAGTCCGTGGGGTTCGATCCCCGGACCTCCCCACAAGTGTAAAGCTCTAACAAACACCGTCGACCAATACGTCCACACTATGTGACTTAACATATAATTGTTTGCATTGTTTTTAAAATCATATGATTGTACATATGGGCGGGGGTCGGGCCGAGGCTTAGCCCTGGCCCATGGTCGTATAGTCGTTTCATATGGCCACTGTATATATCCGCGTGGTTGCTATGCAACACGCGGGTTTTGGAAGTGGTTTGAATGGTTTACACTTTGGCACATGGTTATATGTTGACATTTCATATGACCCTAGTTAAGTGCGTGGGAAGTTAGAATGGTTCAACCATTTATCCCTTTTACCAATGCACGCGGTCACATGATTCTCATATGCCCAGGTGCTAGGTGGTTAGGGGCTGGTGCACCCTTAACTGTCCTACGGTTTGTACTATTGGTGCGGTTGCACCCGGTGCTGGGTTTTCACGCTTTATATTTCGTGTGTGCTAGGTTCATTTGATGATCTAAAATTGAAGAAGACTTGAAAAACTTGAATAATTATTGCAAGTGAAATGTTATGTGTTTAAAGCAACAGGATCAATTTGCAACACATAAATTAAGGATTACTTATGAAAAATACACATAGACAACATCATAAACATTGAACATAAACACATGTGCACAACAATTGACAAAGGAGTTCACCCCTCTTATGGGCTACATCTCCTGGTCCAATGGATCATTATTATTAATTGCTCAAAAAGTGCTCAAAAACATGTCTTACAATGCTCAAACTGACAAACCGATTGCTCCAATGGCTTCCCAGCGTCCCAAAACCCCTGTCTGGGCTCTTTCGACACCTCAATCGGTCAAAAAATGAAGAAGTTAGGCCTCCTGGAAGTCTCCCTCTTTAAGCTTGTTGTCTCTGGTTCTACAATTCACACTCCCCCTTGAGTGAACCTGGCTCACACGCTCTTTAAAGCGTAAAAACCTGGCACCGGGCGCAACCACGCCAACGGTGCAAATCGTAGGATGGTTAAGGTGCCTCCAACCCCTAACCGCCTCGGCACCTGGGCGTATGGCACATGCGACCAAAGGCTGGGCAAAAAGGTGGTTAGTTCGTTTGAGCCGTGCCAATGGTATAACTCTCGTGCGGTTAAACCACCGGCCAAACCACACGCACATTTAAACTTTGGGTATGGTTCAAACCCCGCGTGAATGTTTTAACACATGGTTTATACCATATATATAATGCAATGTATTTGTAATACATTGCAATATAATGAAATGCAATGCGCGCCAAAAGGTCGGGCCAATATGTATATGTTTGGGTCATATGTGTTACAATGTGTCCATGGGTCAGGGCTTAGCCCCGACCCGACCCCCCTTTCCTTTCAAACAAATATCAACTTTAAATATATGTGTTACAACATATTTAACAAGGAACATATGGCGGTACTTTGGCTAGCAGAGAGTTATGAAGTTTCTAAAGTTGGGGGAGGTCTCGGGGTCAAACCCCATGGACTCCCCATATAATTTTATATAACCAATGAACAAAATGAAGGGGACACGTGGTGCCCATGGATTGGGCCACGTGTCCTCATATTACTCGCCTTCAACCAGACACATGTCACCATCCAATACGCCAACAACCAACCAATAATCAACTGCCAAATCATCACTGTATGGCCTGTACGGTCCTGCCATGTCACCGTACGTATTGTACGGACTGTATGGACAGGTACAGTCGGCATCCAAAATTTTTGCCTGTTTGTCTTGGTGGACAGATCGCGATATCTCCTTCATACGGACTCCATTTGAGAAAGTAAATATACCGCCAGAATCAGGAAGACGAGATGGATGCAATGGCACTATTTTCGTCGCATTCCGAGCACTTTAAAAATTGAGCAAAATTTGATCCCCTGATCACACCTCCCCATTGGGAATCTTTTGGACCTCCAAAAGACTATCTCAGTCTAGGTGAAGATGAGGGTAAAGTTTCCTCACCCTTCCAACCTCAATCCACTTGGCCTTGCTTGGATTCGTCCCTTTAAGACCAACTCGCGAATACTCCACATTTCCTCGCTTCGAAGTTCGCATTCTCCTGTCAAGTATGGTATCTTCCTGGAGTTCTGTTAGATATTCTGGAGAAAAATCATCTATGGAAGGAATCTGAACATGCTCTCCTTGATCATCAATCAACAGAGGCTCATACAACTTCAAATTATCAACATTAACAACTGCATACATCTGCATATATGGAGGCAAATCTAAATGAAAATCATTGTTACCAATCTTGCCGACAATTTTGAAGGGACCATATTGAATTGGTTTCAACTTTTTACCTTCTCCCTTAAGCCTCTCCTTGCTGATGTAAAGCCACACTTCATCACCAATTTTGAAACTGTGATCAACTCGGTGCTTATCATGTCTCACTTTCTACTTGGCCTGACTCTTTTCCAACTGCTCTTGCACCACCTGATGTATCGACTAGATTTGTTCAATGAACTTCTCTGCCCGATCAATATCATATTGACCATCAACTAAAATATCTTTCCCAAAGATGAAATCTAAAGGTGACTTGGGCAAATAGCCAAAACATGTATCAAATGGTGACGTTTGTGTCGAAGAGTGCTTAGCTCGATTGTACACATGCTGAACATAGTGTAAATGTTCATCCCAAAGCTTAGGATGCTTGCTGCAATATGCATGAAGAAGATGTACCACT
>ML819245.1:0-10206 GCA_009831015.1 Picea engelmannii
TATCATAACTAAATGCATCCCACCTACGTCTCCCAACATGTATGAACTCGTCAAAATTAGCTATGTCAGTATCAGTATCATAACATGGAGGAGTCAAAACATCCAATACTTCTCCACTCTCTGTGTCATAAGGCAAAGAACCACTAAAAACTTGGAAGGGGGAACAATTTACCTTGCTTAATCCTTCCTGTGCAGGAGCTTCAAGTATTTGGACAGCATCATCAAGTGGAAGATCTGCCTCTACATCTTCAGTCTTAAGACATAGGGGATCCAACTCGTCCAAGGGTTCCACTCCTTCTTCATTCTCTGAGTCATAGAACAAGCTATCATCAAAAGAATCAAAATGACTTACCTCATTTCTTCATCTTGTGCAGGAGTGACAGGATCTTGAAGAGCTTCATCAGACTGAGGAGTGATTACTGGTGCTTCATCCTCATAATTCACATTTCTGGTTACATCTTCGTTGCATTCTATTGGATTATGGGAGAGATCTTGCTCCTCTTTGAGGGGTTGATAATGATCTTCATAAACCTCGTCTCTTATATCAGAGGATTCTTGGTATTGATCATGGTAAGCTCTACTGAGATCTTCTACAATCTCAGTGGTGAATCCTTTGTGGTGTAAGGTTACCATGAGGTTTTGAAGGAAATCTTCATACGTCTAGCAATATGGCTTGGTAATATCTATAAACCTACTTATGAGGTGTATGAAAGATGATATACCCCTGTCCTTGCAACAACTCTTAAAACGATTTTGTAAGTAGGAGGGAAGGGTGAGAAAAAACAATTTTATAAGAACGTCCTCTCCTCCCAACTTTATCTCACTCAGATACTCCAAAAAACGTACTATGTGAGGAGCTGGGAGGCCCAAAAACATTGGAGAGTTATTTAGCCATTTTGTATCAAAGTAATTTGGGTATCCTTGAAAACTTCTGAAATCAATACTTGGATACATTTGTTCCCAGTGTGCCATGATCCCATATCTTGAAAATATCACAGAAGGTAATGTGGCACCCTAAGAAAATCAGTGGAGTCGCCAGATAGTTTTCCTGAAACTACCAAAGAATAAGGGGAATAAAGTCTAGTGAAGTCGCCAGGTAATCTTGTAGGAGAAAGGTCTTTGAGGCAAGGCTTACCAAAGGATTTGTCGTTTGAGGAAGATTTACTTAGTGTTCCCCGGCAACGACGCCAAAATGTTATCGCTCAGTTTGTATTTCAGGTTGCAACGCTAAAGGATAAGGGTCAAACTGGCATAATAGGGACCTACCCCACCCAATGTCACCAAAATGGGGAGGTCCTTTCTATTTAGGGTGGCTAAGCCCAAGGGAGATGTCCCTGGCAATCTGGGGTTTGAAAGGAAAAGGCTCAAGGGATTAAGGCTAGTTTCCCCTTCACAGATTACCGCCAAGAAGATAGTCAAATGGAGAATAACCACAGGCAAGGTACCTGCTTGCGAGACAAGGCAACAATGAAACTAATACATGAAACAGTGGTTAGTACTTCATAGATCAATGACTATCTATGTTTCAATGTATATGAACATATATAGCAGTAAATATTGACGAAGTCAATGTTTGCAGTAATGACAATGGCACTATAAAGTTACTTGTCAATAAATACCAGAATGATATAGCATCCAATGAAAATGATCAATCCTTGAATTAACTCAATGCATTAAATATCATCAAATGCTCATATATAACAGAGTGTTGCATCAATATCCTAAGGATGACCTCAGATTTTATTAGGGTTAGTATGATAAGCAATATAATAGACAAAGGAGGTCAACGTTTTGTTATTTAGCCAATGAAAACTACCAATACATCAATGTCTATCATGAGATGACCAAGCCAACAATATTTCCTATCAACAATAGCTCAAATTAGGCATGACGTCATCACTTATTGCAGGGTTAGAAGGCTGGTTGCATCTAGTATGACGTCAGCCCTGGTTAGTACGCTGCAATAAGTGATGACATCATGCCTAATTTGAGCTATTGTTGATAGGAAATACTGTTGGCTTGGTCATCCCGTGATAGACATTGATGTATTGGTAGTTTTCATTGGCTAAATAAAAAAACTGGCTCAACCACCAGCAACAACCACAATAACTGCTTTCTTGGGATTGGGGACGACCTTGGTCAACTCTGCCTTCTGGGACGTGGAGGTCTCCTAATGGTGCCACCTGGATCAGCCGAACGGTCCTTCTTTGGATGCTGCTCCGCTAGACTTCTGTGAGGGGACCCCTATGGCGGATGTGGACGAGGGTGTGATGGGGGTTGTCTTAGTGATTATTTCTGTCTTAGGCACAAAAGTACCCAGGTCTACAGGTTGCACAGGAAGTGCCCAAGCGCAGTGCGGGAGAAACCCTTTTTCTGGTAGCAAGTCAAGCGAGCAGGCAAAATATCGGTGGCAGCATCCAAGATCTATTTACAAAGAGGATCGACGGTCATCTAGTTTTCGGAGCTAGCGTGTTGCCCGAGTTTTAGCGCTAGAGGGAGCACCAATAGTTCAAATCAGACTTGGGTCGTCCGATCAAATTGGAACAGGTGGAAACCAGTTGGCATATCGGGGATCGACGTTTTGGAAGTCAAGGAGTCGTCCGTTCATTACAGTTGAAATCGTCGATCGGTGAAACGTCGAAAGCGCCTTTGGCACCAAGCCTACGGTCTTAGCCCCAGGTCTTATCAAGCGAGCCTGTGAAGGGGGGACTGCCCCTTTTGTAATAGCGAATCTACCCCGACCATTCATCTCAAGGACACGCGACACGCATCCGTGCCATGTCGATGTTCAGGAGTTTGATCGGTAAGCGCTCCTTGCCTTTTTGTATTTCGAAACCCCAAACCCCAAAAGGCCAATAGTGCCCAGAATCAAGCCCATGGTTTTGGCACCTGTTCATATAGGAGAAAGCCTGGAGGAGGGGCGCTAATGTTCAGCATTTGGTCACTCGAGTCCCAAAGAGTCGTAAGCAGTCTCAACCGTTCTTTTTGTGGGGAACGCATGGCAACTGTAGGCCCTCTCGACATTTCTCCCATCGTGACTTTGAAAGAGAAAAGTCCTATTCCTTTCACATCCGTGAACCTCGAAGCACCAAAAACACTCTGGAAAATAGGCGTAGGGTCACGGCCCATGGTCATTCGAGAAAGTAGGAAAGGTTGTACAAAAGGGGGGCCAAAAGTGCTGAGTCGAGTCTCATAAGGTGGACACTATATTTTTTAGAGGCTGGTTCGACATGATCAAGAGCCCGGTACCTACTGGAATTGAATGAAGAAGAGAGAGGGTGGGTGAAACCTCGCCTCACTCATTTATTGCAAGAGTATGGATTTCCTAGCTAAAAGTATACCCAAGATGGTCCTCTGCACTGGTTCTTTTCATGAAAGCCATGCCGAGTCTTCAACTCGCCAGGGGATCCTGCACACGCTAATTTAGTATTTAAGGGCTCAACTACTCCCTGGCATGAGCCGTGCAGAATTAAGGTGGCGTGTGATGGGAGAATGCAGGCCATATTTGATTGAGGAGACGCCATACATTGAAGGTCATGGGATGCCTCTGCTGGGAAAAATGGGGGAAAAGTATATGTAGGCATTTTTTCCATTTTTGTAGGTATCGATGGTAGAGCAGAGCTCTCGATTGTAAAGTTTTAGCACAGACTCTAGTTCTCTGGTTATGCATCTGTATATGAGTTTTCTTGCTTTATGACAGACAATCTTTCTTACTTCATCTAATTTTTGTCTCATGCTAAGATAATTCGTGAACGAATGATTCGTGCAGATCATTGCAATTATGTCAAGATAAAGGATTTATTTATGCATTATTGTATTCTCTGGTTTTCTGTGTTTGAGCGCAAGAAGATCTTGTGTTTGGATGCCTTCTTCTACAGTCTGTTAGAGACCTGATGTTTACTACAGACCTTCGCATCTCTCTGATATAAGTCTTCCCCCTACTCACCCTTACTACGCCTCACTGTCTGAAGTTCATGCAAGACCTCACATGCCCATGCATTCTTGGCCTAGTTTCAGAGTTCAAACGATATCGTCCGAGTTTACTTCCATTCGATCACTCATTTTTATACACATTAAAAACTATCGTGACATAAAACTAATGGGCATCAGGCTCTACTTCTGCAAGCAATCCAGGAGTGACTTCCTTCGCTAACAGGTTGAAGGCGTGAACACTGTGGAGGTGATGGAGAGGAAATGGGAGCTGTGACATGATCTGAGGGGTGCCACGCGGTCTGAATAGGATAGAGGAGGAAGGAGGATGGAGTGTGGGAGTATAGGTGGAGGTGACTAGGAGTGAGGGGGAGACACATGCCAGGAGGCGAGAGGACAATGAGGTGAGGAGGCACCATGTTGATGGACATGGTAGAATATGCGGACCTAACACCTGGGAGAGTAGAGGGCACACTATTTACGTTGGAGCAACGTGGAAGGGGGGAAGGACAGGTGTCATAATGCAAGAGGGAGCGAAGAGGAAAGGGATATACCATGAGGGTGAGTGGATAGATGACATGGAAAGAGGGAGGCGGTAAGTGATTTGGAAGAGGTGGGGGCAGACACAATGAGGAGTCACCATGCTAACAGGGGGGAGGACGGTACAGAAGGTGACATGTCAGGAAGGGGGCCCTACACCTTTATTAAAGTAAGGATAGAAAAGGGGGGTCATAAACGTCTGAGCGTCGTTGATCTAGGCGCCCCGATCCTGACCGTTAGAGAGTTGCGCGCTCGATTCCGGACCCCCCCCCCAATTAAAGGAAGAAAGGAAAGGGGGGTCCAGAATGAAGCCTTGGTCGTTGATTTAGGTGCCCCGATCCTGACCATTGGAGAGTTGCGCGCTTGATTTCGGACCCCCCCCCCCTCCACTTAAAGGTAGAATGGCGAGGGGGCTCTGGAATCTGCTCCTGATAGTAGATCTAAGCACGTAGATCCTGGCCGCCCAGATCCGTGCCCTCTTTAAGTCCAATGTGCCCGAGTCTCATCGATAGATGAACAAATGAGATAACTTCGGTGCTTTCACTATGAAAATCCCGAAAGGCGCCACTTGAAGCTCAGATCTTGCTCTACGTGTCCTTCTAATCAATGGTCCTGATCCTTTCAGGATTTATTGCACTGAGATTTCATGATGCGTCTCTTCCCCAAATTCTCGATTGATCAAACTGCGAAAGCACGGATGTGCATCGCGTGCCCTCAGATGAACGACTGAGATGGATTTGTCATTAAAATGGGGCTACCTCCATTCCCAGGCTCACTTGACGTGACCTGGTCGCTAGGACCGTGGGCCTGACTCTGGGTTCTTTCGGTGTTTCGGGGTTCGGGGTTTCGAGACGTAAAATGACGAGAAACCCTCACCCTTTGAACTCCCGAATGATGAAATACCGACGTGACTAGATATCACAAAACGCATCCTTTGGGTGGACGGATGACATCCCTTCTTGCATGTAAAATAGGCACTATCCATCACGCTAATACTAGCGCAACTCTGCTAATTGCGATTTCCCGCCAACTGTCGATATGCTCTATAGATGGATCTAGGTTGTTGACAACATAATTTCGCCCGCTCACTCGCTTGGAAGCCTAAAACGAGACTTTTCTGTGCTACGCCTGGGCACTTCTCATGCAACCTCGAGACCTGGATAATCCTATGCCAAAGACAAGTAATGTTGCTAACATTAGGCTCCATGGGGGATAGATTCATCCCTGTGATGCTCTAAGAACTCATTCTACAGCTTCAGTGCCTTGCTGTTGGGCTATGGAGTCAAGCTCAAAACATCTTGTTGCTGAAAATACAGGCCGAAAAGTAAAGCAAAGCAAACTAAAACACATGCTCGAAAGATCTTATTTATGTACAATCCTAATGCTAGTAAAATATTTCACATGGGGCTAGGTGAAAGCAGACTTCCACCATAGCCATTCAAGCAGCTTCCTGGATCGAATCTCCTTCCTTCTGTTAGTGATCACAAACAACTGATGTAACCGTGACTGCAGAATGGTTACACTCTTCAAATTATCCTTACAAGCTGAAGTTGATATGAAATAGGGCAACTCCAAGGCATAGAGGACATGCCACTCCATGTATTCTCTGACAGGGTCATAGAATGAGTAGCCAATTCCAGAAAATTGGCGACATGCAACATCCTCTGCTACACAGTTGTTCACATGTGGTTGAATATCACTGAAAAGAACATGTGAGTGGACAATTGTCGTAGGCTCATTGATCTCAGGCAGTGGCTTCTCACTGACTGGCTCTGGACAAAAGGCAAACTACTCCTCTAGTTCTTCTCCTTGGCTCTCCCCAGGGTCAGATTCGTAATCATCATAAATAGGACCTGTGGGAAAGATCTGCTCTTGGAAGTCCTGCGTTTCCAGCTTAGAACTTGATTCATAGCTGTCATAAAAAGGTTGGCCATTCTGATCAGCAAAAGGTGATGTGGGTTTCTGATTCTCCTCTTCCAGATAATCATCAAAGTCAGGGGGGAACAAAGCTTCTCCAACTTGCAGAAATGGAACTATCCCCCGCTCCTCCGCTTCGACCCCAAACGTAAACACATCATGGGAAATCTCATGAAGGAAAAGAGAAAAATCCTCTTCCACAACTACCTCTTTTACATTTTGATCTGAGACAGCAGGCTCATCGGGGGAAGATGTTAACGTGTCCATGAAATCTTCAATAATCTCTTCGAAAGAGCCGCCTAGAACATCTGCCTTGGAGACTGGAAAATCCTTTGCATAGTCTTCGGATTTCAACCTTTTTAATTGAGCAGAGAGATATTTCACCTGCTCCATCAGCTCACTCAAGGTGTCTTCTTCCTCCCTGGGATCTTCATCAACTTCATGACCCTCCTCTGATGCAAATGAATGTGGAGGAGAAAGGAATGATTTCTGATCCAAGTTGTCAGGATCATCCTCACAGCCTATGTCAGAAACAACTTTATCTTGTATATAGTTGTGGTATCCCTCACAACAGTTATGAAAAATTAACTCAGAGGGATACAACTTCTGACAATAGGCAGTGAAAGCTGCATGGAATTCACTGAGTGAAGAAATTCTAGCAAGGGGTAAAGAATGATACCATCTACGTGCATCCCCTGCTAACGAGAACATGAACATATTCAATAATACATCTTCATGATGTATATCCCACTGGTGCATGAGTTCATGAAACTCACTGAGGTGTTGAGCAGGGTTGTCTTGTTCACCTTTTCCAAATATGGGAAAATAATCGCCCCATTCATTTAGAGAAGGGACAACATTAGGAAAACTAGAAATAGCAGAAAAATTAAAAGGAGCAAACCTGTGAGCAAGGATTTTCTTCATTCCGAACCAATGGAGTCACCAATTTATCCTTGAATCATGGAGTCTCCAGGTGAAATATGCGCATCTTCGAATGTGCCTGGTCCTTGTTCACCATCAGAGGCCAGATCTTATGTTGTTTTTCCCTAGGAAGCTTCTCAGGTTGAGAAAGCAATTACTGAAACCTTCTCGAGAAAGCTCCTCTGGGTCAGCTTCCAGGTGTTCTAAAGTAGCCACAACTGAAACAGTGATGTGGAAACCTTGGAGTCGCCATAGTGGAGTCATCAGGTGCATAGTAGCAATCTTTAAGTGCTCTGATGCCTGATGCACCTTCAGAATCAGAGGCTCAATGTCGTTCAATCCCAAGGAAAATCTTTAGCTTCGTCCCCGGCAACAGTGCCAAAAATTTTGGCGACGAAAGTCACTCATGGATTGCAGCAGGAGCAGAGCCTGACGCCCATCAGTTTAATGTCACGAATAATTTAATCGGGGTGGTCGAATGGATAGAGACCCAGAATAGTATGGATTTAACTCAGGAAACTGGGCCTGGTATGTACAAAACAAGGGAGGTCTTGATCCAACTTCCGTTAGTAAGTAGATTAAAGGGTGGTAGATGGAAGACTTTGTGAGAAGGGTGAGCAAGACTTCCTTGGGCATCAGGCCTTCAGTAGCTTGGGGAGGAAAAACTCAGAAGACAAGATCCTCTTGGTCCAGAGTTTCAAGGAGCTGAAGGGTGACTTGATTGGATCCTCCAATTCCAAGCCATTATAGCACTGAGAAAACACAAGAACTAATTAGAAACGATGTGACTGTTGTAGTGATCCAACCTACATCATCCTACAACAACGCAACTCGATTGATCCTCCAATTCTGAGCTGTTCTAACATAGTAAACAAAGAAATGGAAAGAGGCTGACATCCATAAAGTAAGAAGTTTCAAATGCCTTTACGTAACCAGAGCGACCAACGCTTCATCAAAAATTTACAATCGAGAGCCTATCTCAACCATCGATGTTTTACAAAAATGGCGAAAACACCTACATATACTCAAAACAAAACAATAGCAGCAAAAACGAGATGTTGCAATAAAATCATTGTGTCTGCATGGCTTCTGGCAGCCTACCCATGCAGACTCAGTACGATCATGCACCTATGATAGACGTCATCATATTTCCGATTGTCCTTTTGTAGGTGAGTCGACGTGAAATAGTCCTTTGCCAAACCATCCTTTTTATGGTGGAGTTGATGCTCAACCACCAGCAACAACCACAATAACTGCTCTCTTGGGACTGGGGATGACCTCAGTCAACTTTGCCTTTTGGGATGTGGAAGTCTCCTAATGGTGCCACCTGGATCAGCCAAAGGGTCCTTCTTCGGATGTTGCTCCACTGGACTGCTGCGAGGGGACCCCTATGGTGGATGTGGATGAGGGTGTGATGGGGGTTGAAGGCGTGAACACTGTGGAGGTGATGGAGAGGAAATGGGAGCTATGAAATCATCTAAAGGGTGCCACATGGTCTGAATAGGACAGAGGAGGAAGGATCATGGAGTGCGGGAGTATAGGTGGAGGTGACTAGGATTGCGGGGGATACACATGCCAGGAGGTGAGAGGACGATGAGGTGAGGAGGGGCCATGTTGATGGACGTGGCAGAATACATGGACCTGACACCTGGGAGAGCGAAGGGAACACTATTTACATCGGAGCAACGTGGAAGGGGGGAAGGATAGGTGTCATAATGCAAGAGTGAGCGAAGAGGAAAGGGATATACCATGAGGGTGAGTGGACAGATGACATGGAAAGAGGGAGGTATTAAGTGATTTGGAAGAGGTGGGGGCAGACACAATGAGGAGTCGCCACGGTAATAGGGGGGAGGATGGTATAGAAGGTGACATGTCAGGAAGGGGGCCCTACACCTTTATTAAAGGAAGGATAGCAAAGGGGGGCTAGAAACACCCGAGCGTCGTTGATCTAGTTGCCTTGATCCTAACCATTGGAGAATTGTGCACTCAATTCCAGACCCCCCCCCTCAATTAAAGGCAAAAAGGCAAGGGGGGTCTGGAATGAAGCCTCATCCATTGATTTAAGCACCCCGATCCTGATCGTTGGAGAGTTGCGCACTCGATTCCGGACCCCCCCCATTTGCTTAAAGGTAGAATGGCGAGGGGGATCTGGAAGCCTCTCCTGATCGTAGATCTAAGCGCGGAGATCCTGGCTACCCAGATCCGTGCCCTCTTTAAGTCCAATGTGCCCGAGTCTCATTGATGGATGAAAAACTGAGATAACTTCGACGCTTTCATTATGAAAATACTGAAAGGTCCCACCTGAAGCTCAGATCTTGCTCCGCGTGTCCTTCTGATCAATGGTCCCAATCCTTTCGGGATTTCTTGCACCGAGAGTTCACGATGCGTCTCTTCCCCAAATTCCCGATTGATCAAACTGTGAAAGCACAGATGTGCGCTGCATGCCCTCGAATGAATGACCGAGATGGATTTGTCATTAAAAGGGGGCTACCACCATTCCCAGGCTCGCTTGACGTGACCTGGTTGCTAGGACCATGGGCCCGACTCTGGGTGTTTTCAGCATTTCAGGGTTCGGGGTTTCGAGATGTAAAATGATGAGAAACCCTCACCCTTTGAACTCCCGAATGCCGAAATACCGATGTGACTATATCTCGTGACACGCGTCCTTTGGGTGGATGGGTGACATCCCTTCTTGCATGTAATATAGGTGCTATCCATCATGCTAATCCTGGTGCAACTCTGCTAACCGCGATTTCCCATCGACCGTCGATCTACTCTATAGATGGATCTGGGCCGTTGACAACATAATTTCGCCCGCTCACTCGCTTGGAAGCCTAAAATGAGACTTTTTGGTGCTACGCCTAGGTGCTTCTCATGCAACCTGCAGACCTGGATACT
>ML819245.1:17287-31118 GCA_009831015.1 Picea engelmannii
GAAATGATAAAGTAAGATGAGAAAATCAAGAAGGAATATTTAAATGATAAAATATTGGAGAAATTTCTATTTATGGAAAGTGGTTAACCCTAAAATAAGGAAAATAGGTTAAGTGGCCTAGAAATGGGTTAAGTGACCTAAAATGGGTTAAGTGACCTAGAGGATGAAAGTATAAATAAGATAACAATGGTCTCTTGCAGATCATCCTTTTTGTGGATCAATGGAGAGCTTCTTGTGAGAATATCTTTTGGAGTATTGATGGAGAGCTTCTTGTGAGAGCTTCTTGAGAATTTTTTGTGTGGAACACTTGAGAATTTTGAATATCTATAGGTGACTGAAGTGAAAAAGGATATCTAAGATGAATTTTAGAAGGAAGGTGAAGAAAAGAGGGCCGGAATTGAAGGGAAGATAAATTCTTTTCAATATCCTTTCTAAGGTATGTTATTTACGGGTCATCTCACCATTTTCGCTATAAAAAAAAAATTCTATAATGATTCAGACCATGAAATTGCTATTCCATTGATAAAAAATACCCAAGTATCTATGGTAAAAAAATTCATCTTGTGGGTCATTGTATTTTGGGAGTTACACTCCGTGGAAAATAGGGTTTGTGGCTAGTCCTGAAACTAGTAAAAAATAGGTGTTTCGGGTAAAAAAGTCATAATTTCTTCATAACAGATCCAAATTTAGTGAGAATAAATGTGTTGGTTAAGGTACAATATTTATTATATTTTGTAATATTTTTCTATCAATTCAATGAATATTTTGTGCGAGGCACACTCTACAAGGTTGCTCTCTAGAATAAGCCAAAATTCAACAAGGTATGCCATTTTTGCTATAACTCATTTTCTGAGAGGTTTCAAGTAGTTCCACCTGGAGATATTACATAAAACGCACTTAACAACATTGTATATCAGTTTCATATCTTTTTCCATTATAGGTACAAAGTTATGATTATTTCAAGTTGGGGTTGTTGACTAATCCAAAACTAGTCATGGTTGAGACAAGCAGTTGATGAGTTGGCACATACATGAGGTGTATAGGTTATGATTTTGGTACATATTGATGAGTAATTGTTGATGATTAGTTGACACATGATTGGTATATACTTGGTACATGGTTGTATGCACTTGTTTATGGTACAGGTTGATTACAGGTTTTTTGGCACAGGTTGGTGCATGGTTGATGCACTTGTTTATGTTGACAGATTGATATATGTTGATGATTGTTTCCTCATCGCATTTGGTTCTAAGAATGTAAGTTGATTCTTGCATATATATCTGGTTCTCTTGTAGAGTTGTACTCTATTCAGTTGTTGCTGAAAAACCCCCGGATTGAAGTCCATAATAAAAAGAAAAATTGCACAAACATCTTGTGTTCTTGGTGTTCCTTGTGGAGATGATTTGTTGATGATATGTTGCTGATATATGTTACTGATATGTATTCACATCTAACTGATTATAAATGAAAACAATGAGTAATGATAAAATGTTGAATGTTAACTAAGGAATTTTTGTGTAAGAGGGAAGTTTTGGGAAAAAGATCTCCACACTCATTCACACCCCCACCCCCCCTTTCTAAGTGTGCTAGGTGTTTCCAACATAAAAAGTTTAGATGGGAATACCACAGGTTGAAAAGGACAATCAGTCACAAGTTGCATTCGGTTGAGAAAGACTGCATCAACAGGGTGATTGGAAATAAATAGAGTAAAGTATGGGATACCACAAGCTTGCATACAACAACAAGAAAACAAGGAAAGTGAACAACAACATAATGTTTGGCATCAAGGAGGACTTCAACAAGTGAAGACTCATGATTATAATATAATGAATGATTTTAATCGTGGGATTCTAATGCAGGAGCATTTTTGCCTCCAAAACAACTTAGTTTGACTAGACCTAGGGGGTCTTTGGATTGTAGTAATTCTTATGTTTTAAATAATTTATAGAAGCATTTGATAATATAGGGTTTGTTAATTTGAGGGTGATGATATGTAATTGAATCTTCCTTATTGAGTAGATCTCGAGATTTGTGAGAGGTAGTTGAGTATTTTGTGGATATAAAGGATCTTGGAGATTTATTGAGTGAGTATTTTTGGATTTGAACCAATTCTCGTATTATAATCCTTTGTAATTAAATTTGTAAGATTATTGACAATAGAAGTGCATAGGTAGAGATAGAGAAAGCATAGAGAGAGAGTGTGTGAAGGGCCAAGAAGGATAGAATAGAGGCAAATTAAATGTAAATAAGGTTGTGAAGGCGAGAAGGCCTTGTTTAAACTATGTACATATTCATTAATAGAATATTTTTGTTTAAGAGCTCTCTATGCCAGTATGAAATTATTTCCATTTTTAAGTATTCCCGTGTTGAGAAATTGAAGTCTATATTAGACTCTTCAGAGTGATGTTTGTAGGTTTCGAGGATTAAACTGTGTCAAAACCTTCACATAGAGAAAATATATCGATATTGGATCATCGATCATGAGATGAGATCGATGATCCTAAGGAATCAAAGACAGGTCTGGTCAAGTGACATACAAGAGTCGAATCAAAGTGAAATTGAGGAAGAAAATATTTGGATTATTTTCATATGCAGGTTGAAGAACGGTGAAAGAAACCTTTACATGTGTCGAGAAACAGTAATCGTTCGATCAAGATCAATAGTCAATCATTATCCTGAATTATAATGCTATACTTCCCATTCATGTGTTAAGAATGAACGATCGAGATTAGATTTTGTGTAGAGATCTATCCAGATCGATGAATCAAATCAATCCTTGGTTCAGAGTCTGATGTGACATTATCAAGATTTTTGATGTTATGTATTAAGATTCGAAGGGATACTTCAATGAAGAGAAGTCTGACCAATGGTACAAATTGGTAGAAGAGAGACCCTGACAAATGATCCAAATTTGTTCAGGGTGATCCAGATCGAGAAATATAAGAGGAACACGTGGCAGTGTTAGAGAATTCATACAAATTTTCAAAAGGAGCGAAGTATTTGATCCAGGTGGTTATCGCTGGCCACCCACCTATTCCAACTAGCTTAAAACAATTTTCTAGCAACTTATTATTTTTAGCATTTTTTCGGTTCCTAAACTTCCAGGGCCATTTGAGGGCCTAAATGATAGACAAAGTATTTTATTGAGCCCCAAAAATGAATCTCCTTGATGATACCTTTCCAATGAAATGTCGTGTGCCCCAAATGAAGATCGTATGCCAAAGTTATGCCCTCGGGAAGTTGATACATAAAACTACCCAAAAGTGGGTCCACAAATCTGTTGGCTTTTCATCTTCTGGGGTTAGGGTTTTGTATTTTATTTATGTTAAAAAGGCCTTTAAATCCTCATTGTAATGATGTTCTTGCGAATGTGATTAGCTGTCACATCTCTTCTCAAAGATAAGATGCCACCATTCTAGCGAGTCTTTCACTATGTATTTATACAGTTATGTACATTTCACTCATTAATAGAAATTGTGTATTACTATATCTCTATGTTTATTGTTATATCTATGCTATATCTCTGTTATATTATTGGATATCCAATATATCTCTATTATATTATTGGATATCCAATATATCTCTGTACATTTATTTATTATATCTCCACTCTCATTTCATGCCAAAAATAATCCAGATCAATATTAATTTGACCAAAGATCCATATTTGTTTGGAATAGAAAGTCGATTCCTAGGATGAAGACGCATGTCGACATCAATAATCCTATCAGAGTTTATAGAGTAAACTAGAGATCTGACTACTACTACATAGAAAAGATATGACCATCCATTGAAATATCAGATCAAGAGATGCTAAATATTTCGCACTAGAGAACGAATGGAAAGTTAACGAAGAGGTGTCAAACTTAAAATTTGGGCCATAGACATAGCATATGGTCACGTGGGGACTTAGTGCCTAGTTCTGAGTGCCAGTGAATTGATGTGCAACGAATTATTTTAGAACTCTCTACAAAATTGGTTTTTGAGAGCAGCTCAAGTACTGCAACTACTACATAATTAATTCAATATTCTGCACCTATGGGAAAAATAGGTTGGGAGGTCATCATTTTTGGTATTAGAGAAAGAAATTTATTTTTTCATGTGTATTTGATTTCAAATCAAATACCTTAAATGAACGGAATTCATTTTTAGTATCAGAGCAAATACATGCTCTTTGAAATTTTGTAAGGAATATAGAATAAAGACAAAGTTCATCAGAAGAGAACTTGAGCAGATTGCGCATGTAGGTAGAAAAAAGAATTGGAAATACAATTCCTTTTTGAATTAATGCAGATAGAGACCATTCCAAACAAGAATCATAATTGGGAGAAGATGTTGAGTAGACAATATCCCAGGATAGATCTTGTAGGTATTGGTTTAATATTTTATTATTAACTCTGGTTAATAAACACTTATGATTGTAGGTACCAGCGGAAGGATAAGGAATGGTAGAAACCATTGGCAACATGTAAATCCATGATAGAGTAAGAGGGAACATGCAGATCTCTCAAGTGAAGGAAAAGGTTATGGGAGAAGAACCTCATAGCAAGGGATGTTGTAAATAGTTCCAGCTAAGGATTGGAAGTAAGGAGAGAAAGAGTAGTTTTCTAGAGAATGTGAGTAGGTGGAGAAGAGAGAGAAGAGAAATGGAGTGCTCAAGAGGTTCCAGTGGAGAGGAACTGTAATACCAAAATACAAAGCTCAGGAGGAAGCTTTGTGAGGTATTGTGTACCAGGGGAAGAGAATTGCTACAGAGGCTTGATGCATATAATAGTGGACTAGGAGAAGTTCGCCAGAGGAGTATATGGATATGACTATTGATGGTCATGTAAAAGGTTCATAAAGAAGCCAAAATTAAAGGAGAGAGAATTCCAAGGAAAATGGCAAAAGAAATATGAGTCAAGAGGAGTTTGACATAGAATTTACTAAGGTAAAGGAGAGACTCGGTATCATTATGGAACTGCTATAGGAAAGAAATAGAGGCCAAAGATGGGGTTGGAATGTGAAGAAGAAGTTCAAGTGGTGGCCTATTGAGAAGTTGTATGTAAGGAAGTTGAGACGAAGATTTAAGCACATGTTGAGTGCTTTGATGGAGAAAGAGAAACTCATAGCAGTTGAGTTTGGACAAAGGATAATGATGGAAGAAAGAGTTCACTTCCGTGAACCAGAACACAGATCATTTGTTTTTTTGTTTAGAAGTGTTCTCCTTCCTATTGCTAGTGAAATCTACCGTAGGGATCAAAAAACATATGATCAAGCAAGTGAAAAGGAGACCTTATAGTCTAGTTGAAATCCCCCTACAAGAAGAGTAATTTTCAATGTTAGACCAAAGATTTTTTGAAATAATGTTCTATGCTTCAAAATATCCATGCCAAGTGCACTTATATGCATCTAAATTCGAAATTACGATAAAGCATGGAGATTGTCCTTTATTTATTGTCAAAAGTGTTTTAAAGTTTATTTTCTCCCGTAAGAAATTTTTATCTGGAAAAGGCCAAACCAAAAACAAGAGGCTCGAGCTGTTTTATATCAAAAAGTTCTTGTAAAGTTGAAAATTATAATGGTATGAAATATTTATTATTATTAATAATAGAAATCTATCAATTTTACATATATATTATTTATTATTTATTTATAATTTATTGTAATTTGAATTACATATAATCATACTTTATTAATTTTACTACAAAAAAATTATAATAATATATTAATATTTATTATTCGTCTATTAATATATTAAAATATTATAATTTACAATTTTTCAAATCTACTCACAAATGATATGAATGTTTTTTTTTTTAAACTTACAATCAATTAATTAATTTTTTATTTTTATATTTTAATGGAAAAAATGGAAAAAATAGAATATATACATCATAATTTTATATTATATCATTAAATCTTACATCCTATATATATATATATATATATATATATATATATATATATTATGAGGTAGAGGAGGAAAGGTGAATTTGTCTAGGAGGTACTTGATTTGTGGCTAATGTTAATGATTGTCATGTGGGATTTGATCAATAAGAATCATGCCATGATAAAAAATAATCTTTGCTTTAAGACTCAATTATTTTTCAAGATTCAACAAACTTGTATCATTACAAGGTTTTAGTAAAATCCAATGGCATCAGATCTACATGGATTTTGTTTTTCAGTGTTAGGAATCTATGGTTAAAGTCTTTAACCTTTTCATTAGAGTTCATCTTTAAGCTACAGAGTTCCATCACCAAGACTTTTGGAGATTTATCATCTCCAATTTTTTCTAGAAAATAAATTTCAAACTTGTCCCAAGAGACGATGGTCTAAGGTTGTTGGGAAAAATACCAAGTTGAGGCATACCCCTCCAAAGTGTAAGGAAATAATCTGCAGACGACATCTTCGTGATCGACACTCTGGAGTCTAACGTCTAGGATAAATTTCTTGATGTGACCCTTAGTTGATTGCTTTGAATCTGGATCAAATTTGGGCAGCTATTTCTCTGGATGTTTAGTAAATGGGTGTTGGGGTCCAGGCACAACCACGACATCTTGATCGAGCCAAGGTCTGGCAGGATTATTTTGGTTTTCCATGGGATTTGGTGGAGTCTAAGGTTGATATAATTCAGATGAAGAATTGCCTTTGTCAGAGGATTCGCCTTCCGAAGAAGGTGGGGTAGAACTAGGTGGGGATGGTGGGATACTAGATTCTCCAGCACCAAGGATAAGTGATTCAACAGGATTGGTAATATTATCACCTAAAGTGTTTCTAGGCAGACCATTGCCTTGAAGTTATTCTTGAAGATTTGTAAAATCAAGGGGTTGATTAAGTTGTGAATCAGGTTGTCTAATATGGGATAAGGCACTTTGAGTTCTTATAAGTGACTAGCGGGAAATTTCTTGGACGTCAATCCATTGAGGAATTTGTGTCACTAGTTTGACATGAATATCAGGGGTATAATTTGAGGTAGTAGTTGTTTCAAGTGTAACGTTTGTGTTTGAGCAACTACACGTTACAACAGGAAAACAATTATTTGGAGGGGTCTTGCGACCTCCATGTGCCATCAATTAATTTCAGGCCCTCCTTCTAGCGCCATTTGTTGACGGGCGTAAGTGACACACCGTCAACTGGAAGGTTAGATCTAGACCAGGGTTGTCTAATTAACCCAAGTCATTTGGTATTATCTGACCTGACATGTTTAATGGCTCCGTTAGCCAACTAGAGTCCTAAAAACAATAAAAGAAATAAACTAATTTAAATTATGATTCTAACAGTTGATATATTAATTACAAATGTGAATGTACAAATGATCATGAACAATCTATATACAGTTTACAAGATTTGCTTGAAATCTTGCGAAAATGGATGTTTGTAATAATGTTTTCAAAAAAATAAATTAAGAACATAAATCTTTCTAATGTTTAAAGATATCAAACTAATAAATACTAAGCGAATACGATTGAAACAATGACAGAGAAATAGTCAAAGCTAATTAATGCAATCATCGTTTCATTAATAAATAATTTAATTAAATAACAGACAGACTAGCCTCTAGCAGATCAGTAAAACTAAGTTTATATCTCTGTGTTGTTTGAGCTCCTTCTTGTCCTGCATTTAAGGGAAACCTATGAAAGAACAATACTAGTACTTCCATAATAAATTCAAGGAAGTGTTTGATATTTGGAGTGAATTTATAACAACAGAAAGATAACTAATTAAAAATCTTGTGATCTTAAGATAATCAATATCTGAGAACGAAAGAAAACTCAATTATGAGCATTGATATTATCCATCATTTAACATCAGAAATAAACTCAATAATAATCAAAATATTGATTGATCACACATACAAAATGAACCAACATATCATGGACAACATTCAAATAATCATCGATATGTTATATCACGTGAAGACAAGGCTAAAGCTAAATCGACAGGATGATAATTCATAACATAGAAATAACAGGAGAATGCAATGGAATAAGCATTGCACAATTCACACGAGTCTAAAGCCAACAGTGAATTTCTTTCCCATATCATTCCCAAAAAATTACATGTGCATATTGTAGTCCCAAAAACGTTGTCCTTACTACTAAACAATAATTTCTATTTAAACCTATCTTGGATCAATAACCTCTTATCATACAAGATAGAGGGTAACCCCAAAAAATTAGATTGCTTTACAAAAATAGGATAAAAAAGGAACATTCATGTAGGATTTAGTTCATCAAAATTAATTACATAAATGAAATTGTTTTATAAAAAAAAAATGAGAAATCGCTAAGCCATGCAGTGCATAATCCATGATTTCTTCTCTTTGTGAATAGCATCATAACTATTTTTCTCCTGAAAATGATAAAACAAAATTGAATTTTAGATAACAATACAAACTAACATTTACAAATGGACTAGCTACAGAATCGTGAGATTCTGTAGCTAGTCTTAAATTAACAATAAAATCAAAATAAAATCTATCTATTTTATTTTTCCAACATAATTAAATCAAAGAGAATCAAAACAATTTTTACTGTTTTAGAGATTAGACAATGAAGCATCTAATAAGTCTAAGTTAATGATAGTGTTGAAATTTTTTGCATTCTAGATAATCATGTTACCAGTGTGTTTAAACCTTTTGTTTGCCCTGTCAACGTTGGATCGAATGCATGCCTTTAATCCTTCATTTTCCCTCTCAAGTAAGGCGTTTCGAGCTACCATATGGTTTAACTGCACTTGGAGATAAGGTATATCCTTTTGGTATTGTTCAACCTAGTCAAGACAATTTTCAGAGTGTACAGGAGCTATGGTAGGTAGAGGTTGCGTGTGTTTTGTAGAGGGGACTTTGGTCTACTCTGCAACTTGCTCCAAATCGTGGCATATACCAGTGAAGCTTTATTGATCTTTTAGGAATGGGGGTAGCTCAAAAATGAAATCATATTGTATAGGTTCAATACCGGTTTCATTTTTGAAGCATTGGTCACCTACATATTCTGGGGTAAGAAATTCATTAATCTCATCATCGTACAAGTGATCATCAACCTAGATCACTGGGATCGAGCTCAGGTGATCTTGTTGGCAATTTCTCAGATTCATGGATATTAACCTTCCCGGTCTCTTGTTTACAAAACTTAAATCCAAATTTCTCTGTCCCTTATGTTTGCGATTTTTCTTGACAATCGATTTTCTCATAACACCCTGAGTTGCCTCAATAGTAGGAGCAAAAGAAACCCTATTCTTTAACACATCTATAACCTCCTATAACGATTTTTTGGTCACGAAATCATATCGTGGATTTTTTCCCAAAGGGTTCTGAATAGCAACATAGTTTTGTTTTGTGGTCGCATGATCTTCATGTGGATCAACACCTTGATTTTCGGTAGTAGGGTTACAGGGACTGGGGTTTGTATTGAAATGAAGAGGTGATTCTACTATATTCTCGGGTAGGGAGAAGTTATTTCTACACAGGAAATCTTCCAAAGTATCCCCAGTCTTAGCTATATTCAACAACAACAAAATTCAAATAATAGCATGGTGAAAAAGACTTGACAGTGAGTTAAACTTTTGTTTTTGATAAAGTTTAGACATTTTATGTAGGCGCATAAATAGATAGAAAGGCATATTTAACTTGAACCCTAGAAAAATCATCAACAAGAAGATTTTATACAAGAACACTAAGCCATACCTACCCTCACAAGTTATGATTTGTTTAAGAACTAGAAGCAGGCCATGCCATCGAGGGTTTATGAGAGTAATCAGTGTACCTTTTGGGCAAAATTTCGATTTCTTAGAGACCATAAGAAAATTCCCGGGCACACCTTTGAATTTGGCATTTTTGTACCATCATTCCCCTTCCCGTGACAATCCTATAGCCTATGTTATGGAATCCTCGGTCACTTCAAGTTGCAGATCCCCAATCTTAGCTTTGGAGCCATCAAATGACTGAGAAAAATCCTATGAAACTGCTAGGTTATAACCCTCAAACTTTTTGATAAAAATGTCCTAGCCATGTGCCACCATATTGCCTATGGCATCATCATGAGAAAGGAGGTCTTGCGAGCCATTGGGTTCAATTCTTACCACGGGATCCATGGGTGCTATCACATACACACAATATAGGCAACGAGAGGTAGGGTTATCTTTGCAATACACAAGCAGTAGGACGAGGTCTGTAAATTGGAAGAGGGCCAATGCCTAAGGACCCAGGAGGCTATCATACTTGGAAATTTGAGCTTTGAGTGGATAAGAACCAGAGGACGCCCAGGCTTGTAAACCACTATGTGCAATGAACACTAAACCCAAACCATTACCACTTACCTATTTGAATAATGAATGGAATTCTAAATTATGCAGGACAATAGGATGATGTGGAATTGTAAGTATGTCAGTCCTGTACTAGGGTGATAGGATTGTGATACGACTAGTAAGAGTAAGATGCGTACTTCGAATTTTAACCCAAGGTTCTGCACAATTAAATATATCAAATGTAAAAATCATATAATCAACCATAGATGAGACTCAATTATATCTCTCAAAGTGAATAAATCAATGGAAATGGATCAATCAATTATCTTACAAACTTTAATATTTACAAACATATATATGCCCTTTAAGTGTAATCGCTTTAGCAAAAGAAACAAAGAAATCATAAACTGTAAAATGATTACCCAAGCCATAATTTTGTTCTGATTTCATGCTTTCAGTCCTGAAATTAAACAAAACAAATGATAGATTAAAAATGAAAAACTTGTATCCTCAGCTAGGCCAATGAATCTCCTCAAAACCAAAAGACATAAACATTTGTAAGTATAAGGAGGAGGTAGCTACAATTTTTTTTTATCCCTTGGTGATGACATTTTAAAATGATAAAATTTGATAGAATTGTTTGCTGCCAACAAAACCTTACCTTCAAAAAATATTGTTGGTTTTCTTTGATGAAATCATCATTTAAAACCGCACTTGAGATATCCACCTTCTTCATGTGGAAAAATTCCTTCATTTGCTGCAATAAAACCAATTGTTTATCAAAAATACCAAATGTTCCTTTGGAGCCAGCGAAGTGGAATACTTGGGACACATTGTGGGTCAAGACGGGGTAAAATTGTACCCCAAAAAGATACAATCTATGTGGTATTGGCCGCAACCCATGACCTTAAAGCGCTTAAGGGTTTTTCCAGGTCTCACCGGATATTACAAAAATGTTTTCCAGCATTATGGAAAAATTTCTAATCCCTTGAAATACCTCCTTAAGAAGAATGTGTTTCATTTGACACCTACTGCTGAGAAAGCCTTCACTGTGTTAAAGAGGGTCATGTGCACTACTCATGTCCTAGTAGCTCCTGACTTCAAAAAAACCTTTGTAGTGGAATTTGATGCTTCAAAAACTGGTATAGGCACAGTAATCACATAAGAGGGTCAACCTTTGGCCTTTACTAGACAAGCGTTGAGTGGCCACAATATAGGAAAATCTATGTATGAAAAAGAAATGATTTCCACACATGACAAGCATATCTTTGGGACATCATTTTCATATCAAAACAGATCACCATAGTCTAAAGTAGTTTTTGGAGAAACGATTATTCTTCCTAGAAAAAAACAAGTGGCTGAGCAAAATTCTAGGTTATGATTATGAAATTATACACAAAAAGGTCAAAGAAAATACAGTAGTCAATACATTGTCAAGATAACACGAGAAGGACGGCTCCCTCTTTGACTTATCCTTACCAGTCCCTAATTAGATTGAAGAAGTATGCCAAGAATGGCTAACACACTTGACTATCTCCGGATTAATTCAGTGCCTTTAGGAGGACCCTAATCCTTCCATCAACTACACTTGGAAGGACAATATTCTCAGATATATGGATCGCTTGGTTCTATCACCCTCTTTAGCACTCAAGCCAAGGCTCTTAAATGAGTTGCACTCATCAACTATTGTGGGTCACTCGGACTTCCAAAATACGTATGCTCATGCATGCCATTATTTGTTTTGGGAAGGCATGAGGAAGTATATCCTTCAATTTGTCACCGAACGTGAGGTGTGCCAACATAATAAAGGTGAAACTATCAAGTCTCCAGGAGCCCTACAACCACTACCCATTCCATCTTCTATGTGGATAGACATTTCCATGGAATTTATAGTGGGCCTTTCTAAATCTTGGAACAAGTCTATCATCATGGTGGTGTTTGATTGCCTCTTCAAGTATGCTCATTTTTGTTCTTTACCCCATCCCTTCACACCGACACTAGTAGCACAAGTTTTCCTAATCATATTTTCAAGTTACATGGCATGCCCATCTCTATTGTATTTGATCGTGACCCAACTTTCAACAAGACATTCTGGCAAGAGATGTTTAAATTGCAGGGCACCCAACTGAACATGAGAACAACCTATCAACCCTAGTCTGATAGCCAAATGAAAGTGGTCAAAAAAAATTTGGAAACCTATTTGAAATGTTTTGTTTCATATAAAAACACTAGTGGGTGTAATGGCTTCCCTTGGTAGAATGGTGGTACAATACTTCCTATCATATGACCACTAAAATGACCCCATATGAAGCAGTATATCGCCAATGCACACCTATAGTCATGTTGGCCCCCCAACCAACACCCTTTTCATTCTTCTCAAAATGCAAAGGTAATTTTAATGCCTTTGACTATGGGATATTTTTTATTTCATCATATTAATAGATTCTTTTGTTTTGTTTAAATGATTGTATTCAACTTCAATATTTAAACATTCATTTAGCTTCTCGTTTGAGTGTGATTGCTTTTAGTATTATGACTCCATTACCATTTCTAATTTCACGATTGTTAAGCATGAAATCAAGGATCATTCTCATTCGTCCTTCTTATTTTATTTTTTGTGGTATGGTGTTGTCCACATTTATGATTATTTGACCAATCGTCTCAATAAACATCTCTCTCTCAATCCTTAGCCTAATCTAAAGTGAAAACTGCTATCCCACATAAGTTTCATTAATGTTCATTTCTCTAGACAACTGAACAAATATATGGCTTGATCCATTTTATGATCAAAGTGCTTGTCCTAGATATGACTTTCACTTAAAAGGAAAAATTTGAAACTTATAAACTTCTTTATTATTTTGATTGTTTTTCACCTTTATCAAATTGTTTTTCACGTCGAGTTAATTGTTCCCCAAAATCTGATATGACTACAGTGACCATGAATTTTCTCACGATTAGGATGCAATGACTCATAGCAGTCCCCAAAGAAGACATGGGTCATCCATTTTGGAACCATTTTTTCCCTAAACGTGTCAAAAATCTCATGTTTTATCAACATGTAAGTGGTGGTCTGGTTCAGGTTTATCTCCACCTTTCAAGCTCTCAACTGTTATGGTGAGGTATCTAGATCTATCCCTATTTCTTTATGATGATATACTTATGTTATGAATAATGTGTTTTCTCTTTGATAGCGTTAGTTTATCCTCTGTTCAATTACCCTACCTATCGGCCTAGTTGCAAAGCTCGTGGATCATGTAGTAAAGGTAAAAGCAGAGCTAAACAACCCTAAAGGTTTTACTTACCCACAATAGTATAACAGAGTTCAACCATGTGCCAGAATTGAGAGATGATTTTGAAGGATGGATTATGAGAAAACGGTGAATAATTTGAAAAAACCATTAAAAACCAATTTCCAAAATGGGGTCATTTATTGTCCATGAGGGAATTTTATTCATAAAATAGGAGATTTCAAAGATATGCCCCATTTTCTAAAGAGAGATTTCTCAGAAATTATGTAGTCGTTTAGGTAAAGGTTCTGCTATCACTCCGGGAAACTCTTCTATGTTGTAGCTCAAAATTCCTGGTGATCCATATGGATATC
>ML819245.1:41522-63563 GCA_009831015.1 Picea engelmannii
GAGGATTGATCTATATGGATATCGGTAGCCACCCACCTTTTCCAATTGGCTCAAAACCATTTTCTGACATTTTTGGCAATTTACTATTTTTAGCAGTTTTTACTTCTGGGGCCATTTTAAGGGCCTAAATGAAGGTTTTTAGGTATTGATCTCCTCAATGATAGCTGAAGGCATGATTGATCCCACTAAATTAATATCCTCGATGATACCTTTCCAACGGGCTATCACATGCCTAAAACGGAGATCGTATGCAAAAGTTACGACCCCGGGAAGTTGATGTACTAACTTACCCAAACGGGGCCCACATGACTTTTGGCGCTTCATCTCCTAGGGTTATGTTTTTGGATGTCTAGGGTTATTGGCATTCCTGTTTATTGTAAAAAGGCCTTCAGAGCCTCATTGTAATCATCTTCTTGCGAATGCGCGCTGTCGTCACATCTCTTAGAGATAAGACGCCACCATTCCAACAAGCTTATTTCCGCTGCATTTTATAGTTTCAACTTATTTCGTTATTGAATAGAAAACCAGTTTTACTGTATCTCTGTTATTTTGTGTTAAGCACCTATTAATAATCTATATTCATTTCGTTCTGCTCATAAAATCTAGATCACCTAGTAACTTAACTAATTTCTCAATGTTGAATATATAATTGGATCAATATGGATAACTAATTCACTGAATATTACACTCAAGCCAGTCTAGGTATATTCAACATTACAAGGCATTCAAGAGCTATTATCAGACAGGTTGTGTATCAAATAGAATCTAATCTAATCACATAAACCAGATCATACATATATAAAACAATAGGTATGATGGGTCTAGAAACTAGTACAATAGCTTATGATTGTTTGCCAAATAATCAAATAGTGAGATGACAGTTACCTATGGATTATATGAGCATAGAAAGAGAATGGAATTCACTCATAAACATAGACAGATAAGAAAGAAGGAATGTGATAACATAAATGAAAGAAGCTTGCAAGTCTCTTATAATAAAGAAAGTGTCTCAACACAAAATACATTAATCTAGTATCTAGAATCGAACCAATACTCCTCAAACGTTTATGGCTTTATAGCCTTTACATGATAAATCTAGATCCTAAAAAGTTGGATCAGATTTACCTGAAATAGTAATTCAAAATCTAGTACAAGAAAATAGGAAGAGATGCTAAAAACTATGTCAATCTCCTCATCCTTGATGATCTTCATATCCTTCAAAACTTTGACAAGTGTAGAAAGCCTTCCAAGGCTGTTGAGTATCCATCGAAGATAAGATAAATCAAATCTATTATTTCTGGCAAAAACTGTTTCTGTACTGAGAAAATAGGTAGCTAATTCAACATTGCCACCTTGCTAAATGCCTCAAAAATCAAAACAAAACCTTAAATCTGATGTGTTTAATTATTATCCATAATTTGAAATCATCCTCGAGGCATCTGATTAAGAAAAACTTGGATCTGGGTGAAAATACAACCTGTCTTCCTTATCTGTAACTTTTGGTGGCTAGAAGAGTTAAAATCTAAGACTGTATGCCACTGAAATCTTTTCTTTCAGTGGCTAATGAACAATGAAATGTTTTCCTAAGCCACCAAAACCTGAGATTAAAAATAGTTCACAAAATTGTAAAAATGTGTTACCTATGTGCTTTAAGAATTTCAGGGTTGCTCCTCTAGAGTATTTGTAGTTTGAGAAAGGTTCTCTGTAGCCGTTGCTAGGTCCTCTAGGCCTGAGTGAACTATAGGCTTTGTATTTTTAAGCATGAGTATAATCTTTGAACACCTAGCAACCTTATATGCCTTCTGGTTTGAGATAAGAACTAAACTCCACATCCTTGGTGACTGTAGTCTTAAACCAACTCTCTCGAGTTCTGGGTAGTTCTGTCACCTCTGCTATGAGAACTTCATCTACTATGAATTCATCCTGGCCAATGACATCTTTTCTCCCATCGAAAGTCAGAGAAAAATCCTTTGCTACCTGTTGGTGAGAGCTTTGCAACTTTTCACAAAACCTGTAACACCCTACATCTTTGAATAGCTGACATACTTTTGGATGCAACTCTAGGTAGCATATGTCATTTAGCTCTTTCTTGAGAGAAGTTGCTCCTCTCCTCATCTGGTAAACTTCTCCTGTACACCTGCAAATGAAAACTTGGGCTTGGGGAAGACCACACAGTGTAGATGGGGGAAGGTTATGGTTTAGCTACGATGGAGGCGAAATATGAGGAAAGTTTACAAGATGGCCCTGACTTTGAGGGATTTGAAAGAAAATGAGGATTTGAAATGGTAATGATTAGCAGATCAATATCGAAAGGTAGAAAGGTATAAATAGCCATGTGATTTTGCTGGCGTTGAATTTGGAATAATTTAATTAATCGCGCAAACCTCAAATCCTAGATTTTAGGACAGGTGTAAGATAGAGAGGGTTTAGGGTTAAGTAAATCACATCAATATTCATAATGAAACTAAAACACCTCTTACCAAGTAATCATCGACCACTTCCTGTCTTTTCGGCGGCTAATGAGTAATCATAATCCTTCAAACTTGATGTTTCATGCATGATGAAGAGACGTGCTAACCTTTTCCAAGATCCTCTACTTTCGGTGGCTAATGAACATTTGAACAGTCCACCTAAGCCACCGAAACCCGAGATTTGACTTTTTTTTGAAATGAAAATGAGACCAAATTTTTTTCAAACTTTATTACATGCATAAAGCTCTCAAAAATGAGCCTTAAAAAATTTAGAAATGTATTTTTTGAATGACATCCTATCACCTAAAATAAAACAACTTGATTAATTTAATTGAGGAGATAACACTGGCTCCTATTGGGGGTGAAAGCCTCTCTGTGAGGTTTCAAGAACCATAGAACCAATGCCTTTCTTGTAAAACAAAAATTCAAACCTATCTATTAGTGTTTCCATTGGGCATGGAGTTATTTTGCAAAAAACAAAAATTGAAAATAAAATTTACAATGGTAAGGATTTGAAGCCTTAGATAAAATAGAGTTTCAGAAAATGCCCATTGACTGGACCACCAAAAATTTCTTCACCTTCCAGACTTTTCATAATGAAAGTGTTGTTATGTTGTTCTTGATTTATCATGAAAGGACCGACCCACAAAGAGTCAAACTTGCCATGCTTGCCTTTATCTTGTCTGAGAGCATCCCATTTTAGAACCCAGTCACCAACCTGAAAGTTTTCCACCTTTGCTTTTCTATCAAAAGTATCTTTTATCCTCTTTTGATGAGTTTTTGATTTGTCCACCAACTGTTCTCTGACTTGCTACAATTCTACCAAGTCAAGCATTCTTCTCACCATGTCATTTGATTCAGTTTGTTCTTCCCGAAATAACTTAGCCACTAGTAAAAATAGTTGAATGGGGAAAATGGCATCAGTTCCATAAACTAGTTTGAAAGGAGAAGTCCCTATAGATTTCTTGTTGGTCACTCTATCAGCCCAAAGAGCAAACTTTAGTTTAGAATCCCATCTCTTTTGATTCTCCTCCAACATATTTATGATGATTCTGACTAGACTCTTATTGGATGACTCAGCAAGGCCATTTCCTTGAGGGTAGTAGGAGGTAGGGTGTACCAATTGAATGCCCATTGAATTACACATGTCAACCAATGCATCATCTTTAAAGGCTTTTGCATTATCTGTCACTATCCTTTTTGGGAAGCCAAATCTGATCAGGATGTTTTCATAGAGAAACTTCATGATGACTTGATGAGTGGCATTTCTAGTGGGGATTGCCTCTATCCACTTGGTAAAATAGTTAGTGGCTACCAAGATCCACTTATGTTGACCACTAATTGAAGGATTAATCTCGCCTATGAAATATAATCCCCACTATTGAAAGGGACCATTCACTACAATAGGTCTCAGGGGAAGACATTTGAGTTGTTGCTTTCCTGTGAATCTTTGGTACTTATCAAAAGATTTCACAAAGGCACACACATCTAAAAAAATAAAAGGCCAATAGTACCCCACCCTTAGGATCTTATGAGTTGTGGTCTTCTAGTAATGATTTCCTCCACAAATACTTGAATGGAACTGATGCATGACTTCAACTAACTCATCTTTGTCCAAGCATCTAAACAGTAAACTAGAAGGATCTTTCCAATACAAAAGATTATCATTTATGCAGAATTTAATTGCTCTGAGATTAAGAGCTCGGGCTTGAGTCATGCTAAGTTCAGGAGAAACCTCCAACTTCTGCAAAAAATGAACAATACCTGAATACCACTCACATGAAGACAAATTCTCGGCCACTTGTTGGCTGTCATGTTTCTCTTCTACTGCTACCTTTGTCTTCAAGATTGTTAAACTAACCCCAATGAAATTTATGCCTAAAAGATCACAGTTCTCTTTTGTCATGAGCTTGGCAAGGCCTTGGTCCTTTACCATCTTTGTGGGTTTCACTTCTATGTCAAACTCAATCATCTTTGCAATCCATTTGGCTCTCTTTCCATAAATATCAAGCTGGGTCAAGACATCCTTCACAAAGGCTGAAGGAACGTAGGCAACAACCTTTGCATGGAGGATATAAATTATGAAATCTTTTAATGACTTAATGAGAGCATAGGCTTGTTTTTCTATAAGGTCATACCTTAGTTCAACATCCCTGAGTGATTTGCTGAAGAAATCCATGAGGTGATCAAGACTTTCATCATCTTTCTGTAACAAGACTGCTGCCACTCTGTCATAGGAAGCAAAAGAGAAAATATAGAAGTTCTTGGTGTAATCTGGATTGATTAGAGTAGGAGATTCCATGATAGCTTGCTTGATATCCTGGAATAAACTCCTTGCACTATCTGTCCATTTGATCTCAGATCCCTTTTTCAGCATAGAGGTTATATGTTTCACCAACTCAGCAAAATTGGGAATAAACCTTTTGACAAAATTGATCTTACTGAGTAGGGATTGGATATCCTTCTTTGACCTTGGTATGGACAACTTTTGAATTGCTTCAACCCGAGTTGGATCAATTTTCACTCCCTCTGCTGAAACAATGTGGCCTAGGAGCTTACCCTTCTTGAGAGAAAATTGAGACTTTTTTGGGTTCAGCGAAATCCCGAGCTATCTGCATTTCAAAAATTCTCTTTTCAGATGCTCCAGATGATCTTCATGACTGTTGGAATAGAATGTGATATCATAAATATAGACGAGGACAAACGTGTCCTTATCTCCCACAAAGGCTATGTCCATGGCCCTCTGAAAGGTGGCTCGGACATTCATTAGCCCGAATGACATCTTGGCATACATAAAGGTACCCCAAGGAGTAGTAAAAGAAATTTTGTCTCGGTCATTAGGGTGCACAAAAACCTAGTTATAGCCTGAGAAGCCATCTAGGAAAGACATGACATTGGCTCGTGAAACTCTCTACAGCAAATGCTCCATCTTGGGAAGGGGATAGTTGTCTTTGTTGAAGCATTTATTCAGGTTTCTAAAATCAACGCATAACCTGATCTCACCATTTTTCTTCCTTACTATCACTAGGTTTGCAACCCATTTAGAGTATCTCAATGGAATTATGATTTTGGCATCAAGGAGATTTTTTATTTCTTTTTCTATTACATGCAATAAGAGAGGATTGATAAGCCTCAATTTTTGTTTGAATGGGATGACATATTTCTCTAGGGGAATCTTATGTTGAATGACATCATTATTATAGGTTTTCAGACCACTGTATTCCCAGGTGAACACATCAGCAAATTCCTTCATAAGACTGCAATATTCTGACCTCTGATCATCATTTAACTTAGTGGATAGATTTATGAATTTAGGATGACTCTAGCTTACTATGTTGTGCTCATGGACAGCAGGATCCTTCTCCTTTTTATCAGGTTTGTAGGGGACATCATTTTGGTCAAAAATCTTCTCAAGAGGCACCAAACCCCAAGGTATATGATTGTTGGGCAGCTGAACAATATCGTGTTGACCCATTTTTCTCTTCAACTTAGGCTTTTTGGATTCCTCTACATTTTGATTTTCCTGGTCAATATGCATATCAAAAAATTTGTCTACGACCTGGAGAAATCTACTAAGATCATCATCATAGTGGTCTGTATTTGACTTGGATTTCATAGTTCA
The DNA here is from genome assembly GCA_009831015.1 of Picea engelmannii. Taxonomy (NCBI): domain Eukaryota; kingdom Viridiplantae; phylum Streptophyta; class Pinopsida; order Pinales; family Pinaceae; genus Picea; species Picea engelmannii. The sequence continues at coordinate 47,616 of ML819245.1, forward strand.
GTCTAGGAGGCATGGGAGGAATGAACATATTGGTCGAGATAGCAAGGGAATCAGCTAGGTGGTTCATATCTCTAGGTATATAAGAAATATCAAAAATGGAAAAAGAGTCCCTAAGTTTCCATACCTCATCTCTGTAAGCTTTCAACCTGACATGTTTTTCCTGGAAAGTACTATCCACTTGCTGTATGATGAGATCTTCATCTCCAAACACCTTTAGACCTTTGATTCCCATCTCCTTGGCAACATTTAATCCCAACAACAAAGCCTCATACTCGTCTATATTGTTAGTAGTGTTTAAATCAAGTTTATAAGACAAATGAATAGCCTCCTTTGAAGGAGAAATCAAAACTACACATGCACCTACTGAGTCTTTGGTACTGGCACCATCAAAGAACATGCTTTAGACATGAGTACTCTCTCCATCATACTGCTGATAAGTAGGCTTTGTGAGCTGCAAAGGAGCTGGCTGAGAGTCATCTATTTTCATAATGCATGCCCCAAAGTCCGTGTCCAATGCATATATGGGATGGTTTACAAAACTCTTCTCATCACTAATGATGTAGGCAATCTGATTCTCTCTGTAAAGTCTCCTTACCTCTCCTCCAAACACCGAGACTGTGGCATAAGAAAGTTCCATCTACAGGGTACCACCTAGCCTTTTTCTCCATGAACATGACAAGAGGAGGCCAAACTTGGGTGGGATATCAGCCACTATAATATCCATTTCCATGCTTCTCATTGGCATTTGGGCAAGGTTTATGAAAAGTTCTTTTATGAGGTTGAGGCATATGACTTTCCTAGAGTTGAAAGAGAAGAGATCATGGTAAGGTTTTTTGATTTCAAGCCCAAGCTCATCCATCACTTCTTTAGGCATAAGATTGTGTGATGCTCCCGAGTCAAGCAAGCAATTGTGAAGGATCTTGTCATGGATATTCATGGATATGTATAAGGGTGGAGAAGAATCATCTTGGTTCTCAACCATAGGTCCTATAGTCAATATGGGATTATCATCTTGAATGTTTACATAATTAGCATCTATGGGAGTCTTTGGTTGAAGGGACTTCAGGATAGTAGACTTGAATATATCATTCTTCATGAGTTCAGTCAATGGCATAGGTATTTTTACCTTCTGAATTTCTAATTCAAAATTAAAAGAATAGGATATTTTGTCGGAAGGTGTTACCTCGTTAGAGGGAGCTCTGAGGGACACCTGATCCTTGGCTTGGGAATGCAATGGCTTCTGCTGTTGTTTTGCAGGAGTGGACATCTGCTTTGCAGGAGCAGTAGGCTGCTTGGCAACAACATCTTTCCTCTTTTCGAGGGCAGCAAGCAATGGATTTGAAGCAGCAGTCTTGGATCTTAAATTATAACCTCGCTGATCATCTGTCTGATAAAAAGATTCTTCAATTCTTGTTTCATTCATCTACTCATTCATGAGGGCCTTCTCATAATCTATTTGTGTCAAGAAGGAGGAATCAACATCATCCTCCAAGCAATTGATGTCATCTTCTTCTTCAACTTCACCATGAAATAACTCCTTCTCTTCTTCCAGCACAACATTTTGGAAAGGGGCCTTAATCCTTTGGTCTTCAGCTGCATTCTTGTCTCTCTAAAGGATCTGGACATGTTGGTTGTTCCTTCTATAAGGGAATGCATTAGGATTCCTGGGAGCATAGGCATTAGGCTCTCTACCTCTTGTTGGTTGTTGACCCTGAATTTTCAGTTTTGACATCTCCGAGGTCAAGATTTCCAACATCTTGGCCATGTTTTCCATTTTTTCATTTGAAGAAGAAGGAGGATCAACAGATGACTTCTTTCTCTCAAACTTACCTTTAAGTTTCTAGGATGACACAATGTTAGATTCAACCTCAAGAGCATCATCTTGCATTAAGGTGAGTGTGGTTGACCTTCTTTCTCTAAGGATCAAGAAGAATTCTAGATCAAAGGAAGAAGAGTAAGTAATCTTTGTTGATGTGTCAGTTGCTTGATCTCTGCAGGTATCTTGCCAAAGATCTTATTGAATATTTTGGTTAAGTCTAAGACAGGTTCACCATTTTCTCTTTTTAGATTTCCAAATTCAGTAATATAATACAAAAGGTCTCTTCTTTCAGCCCAATGTTTCAAAAACACTTCATCTAATTTCTCAATACCTACCACTGAATTAGCTGGCAGTTCCTTGAACCACTTCCTAGCTTGACCATCCAAGCTCTGCACAAATACTTTGGTCCAAACATCTTCCTCAGAAATGTTAATGTTCTCAGCATAGGCATAGAAAGCCTCTATGTGCTCTTCAACAGTATAATATCTAGATCCAGTAAACTTGGGCATGTACTTCTGATAATCTCTTGTTGGCATGGCTGACAAGGGATTGGGCAAAACAAGAGGAGCATACCTATTTGCTAAGATCTATTCCATTTTTTTCAAAGGATCAGCCATGGAAATCTTAGGGGTTGATGTAGAGGAATATGTTTCTATAGATGGTGACTGAGATGGGACAGGTGGGACTATGGACAATGATGGTGGTTTTACTTCACTGAGGAATGAAGTGGAAACACTGGTAGAATGACTACCCTGGAATGTGGTTTCTTCAAAATATGAAAAAGGTGGGAAATAAGACACTTTGTAAAAATGGCCAAGCAGCAAGGCCAAGTTTTCCTCACCCTTAGAGAAAAGGTCTTGTAAAATATCTTCAAGAATGGGCAAACAGGTATGGGTATAGAAAAAACTTTTTTCAGGCTCAGTTTGTGAAGAATTCAAGGAATAGGAAGAGTCCTCCTCTTAGATAGATTCTACAACTTCTTTTCCTAAGTCAGATATAGTCATATGCTCATAAATAGGATATATAACATTAGAAGAAATTGAAGGCTCATCACCCTTCAAGATTTCTGACTCAATTACAATTTTCTGAGAACTAGAAGTTTCAACAGAAGTGGATTCAACAAGAGGTTTTCTAGATACAAATGAAGAAGTGCTTCTTGAAATACTTGGTCTAGATGCTCTTGCATATCTAGAAGTTTGTCTTTGTAGTGCTCTTCCACTTCTAATGATCTTCTTAGGGTCTAAAACTGGTGTTCCTGGTGCCCTTTCTTGATTTTCTCTGTTATGAGCCCTTCTCGGAGCCACTTCATTCCAATGGATTCGCTAGATAGATGATTACAACCAAAATAGTGTCCACACTTTGTCTATCATCAAAGTTGGATCTATGTCATTTCCCAAGGAAGTTGAGCTTCAATCTTCATTCCCCAGCAATGACGCCAATTTGTTATCACTCTAGGAAACTCTTCTAGGTTGTAGCTCGAAGATGCCTGGTAACTTAACTATTTTCTCAATGTTGAATATATAATTGGATCAAGATGGATAACTAACTCACTGAATCTTACACTCAAGACAGTCTAGGTATATTCAACATTACAAGGCCTTCAAGAGATATTATCAGACAAGTTGTGTATCAAATAGAACATAATCTAATCACATAAACCAGATCACATATATAAAACAATAGGTATGATGGGTCTAGAAACTAGTACAATAGCTTATGATCCTTTGCCAAATAATCAAATAGTGAGATGACAGTCACCTATGGATTATATGAGACTAGACAAAGAATGGCATTCACTCATAAACACAGACAGATAAGAAAGAAGGAATCTGATAACATCAATGAAAGAAGGTTACAAGTCTCTTATATTAAAGAAAGTGTCTCAACACAAAATACAATAATCTAGTATCCAAAATCGAACCAATATTTCTCAAACGTTTATGGCTTTATAGCCTTTACATGAGAAATCTAGATCCTAAAAAGTTGGATTAGGTTTACTTGAAATAGTAAGTCAAAATATAGTACAAGAAAATAAGAAGAGATGCTAAAAACTAGGTCAATCTCTTCATCCTTGATGATATTCATATCCTTCAAAACTTTGACAAGTGTAGAAAGCCTTCCAAGGTTGTTGAGTATCCATAGAAGATAAGATAAGTCAAAACTACTATTTCTGGCAGAAATTGTTTCTGTACTGAGAAAATAGGTAGTTAATTCCACATTGCCACCTTGCTAAACGCTTCAAAAATCCAAATAAAACCTTAAATCTGATGTGTTTAATTATTATCCATATTTTGAAATCATTCTCGAGGCATTTGATGAAGAAAAACTTGGATCTGGGCGAAAATACAACCTCTCTGCCCTGTCTGTAACTTTTGGTGGCTATAAGAGTTAAAATATGAGACTGTATGCCACCAAAATCTCCATTAGCTCTTCTTTTGGTAGCTAATGAACAATGAAATGTCTGCCTAAGCCACCGAAACCTTAGATTAAAAAACATTCATAAAATTGTAAAAATGTGTTACCTCTGTGCTTTAAGAACTTCAAGGCTACTCCTCTAAAGTCTTTGTAGTCTGAGCAAGGTTCTCTGCAGTCGTTGCTAGGTCCTCTAGGCCTGAGTGAACTATAGGATTTGGATTTTTAAGCATGATTTTAATCTTTGAACACCTAGCAACCTTATATGCCTTCTGGTTTGAGACAGGACCTAAACTCCACATCCTTGGTGACTGTAGTCTTAAACCAACTCTCTCTATTTCTTCCACCTCTGCTATGAGAGCTTCATCTACTATGAATTCATCCTAGCCAATGACAACTTTTCTCCCATCGAAAGTCAGAGAAAAATCTTATGCTACCTGTTGGTGAGAGCTCTACAACTTTTCACAAAACCTGTAACACCCTGCGTCTTTGAATAGATGACATAATTTTGGATGTGACTCTAGGTAGAGTATGTCATTTATATATTTCCTGAGAGCAATTGGTCCTCTCCTCATCTGGTAAACTACTCTTGTACACTTGCAAATGAAAACTCGGGCTTGGAGAAGACCACACAACGCAGATGGGGGAAGGTTATGGCTGAGCTACAATAGAGGTGAAATATGAGGAAAGTTTACAAGCTGGCCCTGGATTTGAGGGATTTGAAAGAAAATGAGGATTTGAAATGGTAATGATTAGCAGATCAATCTCGAAGGGTAGAAAGGTACAAATAGCCACATGATTTTTCTGGCGTTGAATTTGGAATAATTTAATTAATCACACAAACCTCAAATCCTAGATTTTAGGACAGGTGTAAGATAGAGAGGGTTTAGGGTTAAGTAAATCACATCAATATTCATAATGAAACTAAAACACCTCTTACCAAGTAATCATCGACCACTTCCTGTATTTCTGGAGGCTAATGAGTAATCATAATCCTTCAAACTTGACGTTTCATGCATGATGAAGAGACGTGCTAGCCTTTTCCAAGCTCCTCCACTTTCGGTGTCTAGAGTAGCCATGAATTTCGTGTTTTAGCTTCCAAAAGATAAGGTTTTCGGTGGCTAATGAACATTTGAACAGTTCACCTAAGCCACTGAAACCTGAGATTTGACTTTTTTTTGAAATGAAAACGAAACCAAATGTTTTCAAACTTTATTACATGCATAAAGCTCTAAAAAATGAGCCTTAAAAAATTTAGAAATGTATTTTTTGAATGACTTCCTATCACCTAAAATAAAACAACTTGATTAATTTATTTGAGGAGATAACAGGTTCAATACAATTTTGTGTAAAATCCTCCAACTTGTATCATAGGTTCCGACTAGTTCTCCTAAATTTGGCCTCAATTCAAATGATACATTCATCAAAATGAGACCCTCGTCCATTGACTATCTAGACATAGAAGAAAAGGGTAACTGGGGTAGATGTTTAAATTGTTGGTTTTAGACAAGAAAAATATACATCTGTAGTGCATTACCTTGGCCATAACATCCATGAACTAGAGCATGATTATCAGAGACAATTTTGTTAAAGAAAAATCCCCAGACAATGATCACCAACATTGTAAAAGAAATTTAGATCTTGGAAGTTATGGTGGCTGTCAGTTGGGATAAGAGATATAATTTGGTTGTTCCATTTCTCCAGATGTGTTTAAACCAAATGCATGAGACAAAATAGAAAATTGGAAAGGGATAACCAACAATTAAAGAATGAAACAGAACAGAGTATGTCTCGGACAAGTAAAAAGCCCAAAAATTCTAGAGATATTATCATAAGGAAATCCACAAATTTTAATATTACTATTGGATCATAACTGCATGTATCTTCAGTTTCAAATGCATAATTTGGGTAATGATATTTATGGTTTTATTTCAGTTGAATTTGTTTTGTTTTGTTACTAGGTGGTTTTTTTTCTGTTATGTTTTTAGACCAGCTACATAATCATAGATTTTGTAGCTAGTATTAATTAAGTTTGATGAGATTTCTAAATAAATTTGATTTCTATTACAGGTCTCTAAATGAACAAAAGGATGTCATCTATGCTGTCATTACAGGCTTTTAGAAATCGTGGAAGTTTTTTTGTTTTAATAGAACTAGGTTCAAAATAGTCAGTGATATTTTTGGTCGTCACAACAGACTTTGGATAAGTTGTTACAAATGCTTTTATTGTAAATTCAGATTAGGATTTGTTATTCAAACTTCACTATTTTTGAAAGATTTACCTCTATCATGCAGATATGAGAGTCAATTCCCATTTTTGTTTAAATACTCATGTGTTTTTGAGTGAAAGACACGATTGGAATTCTGGGATAATGGACTAGACGTTTATTTTGAAGGAGGATATGAATCTACAATTTACTTAATGGATTTCGTCCTGCTAGTAAAAAGGTTTTGTTATAATTATTATATAGGTTATCTAGCTTCATATTTTCCTAAGCCTTAATTATGTGTTGATTTAAATAAGTTTTTGATCATTTTTTCAATATGTGGTTTATGTCTTGATTTGATCTCCAATAGTCTATTTTCCCTAATTATTAATATTCATATGATATTGTTTTGAAGAATTTTTCTTAATATATTGAGTTTATTCATATATTTTGAATCTTTTGCAACCAATCTCATTAATTGGAATTATTTTCTCTCAATCAATTGGTTCATAAATTTTCATGATGGGACAGATTTAAAAGTTGTCTTTTTGTTTCGCAAATGACATGTCAATTACCTTTTGAAGTGATTTTCTTTGGGTGATATCATTATCTTTCTACTCGAAAATCATTTGTTGTAGGTTTCCCTTTGATAGACATATTTCTGGAGTAGACCCAACACAGGAAGACACAACTAGAACTTCTTCTTTTTACAGCCGACTAATAATAGGTTAGTGGTTTTCGTTTATTGTTTTACTTCAATTATCTTTTACGAATGAATGTAAATTAATCATTAAGATTAAATTTCTTTTTCCATCTAAGTTCAAAAATTATAATTTACACTTATTCCCTTTTAGTTAAATTAGTGGCTTGTCTTAGATCAATAACATATCCAAATTTATTTGAGATTTAGCTTCATCAATGCAAACTTAGTTTTACAAGGTTTCTTGTAAATCTTATACTTGTTTATTCTGTAAATTCTGTATATAAATGTGTTAATAGTAAATGTACATAGTAGGTATTTGTTCATGAATATTTAGTTATTTACCTTTCGTAGCTTATATTCTCTTATCTAAAAATGGAGTCATTAAACCTGTTAGGGTGAATTACCCCAAACAACATAGGTTAACTTAGAAAACCTCAGACCGGACTCTCCCTTCCAGTTGATGGTGTTTCATAAACACTCATCAACATGTCACTACCTATCTTCCATGAAAATCAAAGTTCCAACATATTGATACTATGTTGCAAGATCGCACAACCACCCTAGCGGTTCTGGAGGATAACCTCCACATGACGCAAAATCGCATGAAGCAACAGGAGGATCAACATCATTCAAAACGAGTTTTTTAAGAAGTTGATATGGTGTTTCTCATGTTCCAACCTTACAAGAAAACCTCTCTCAAATCCCAGGCACATCATAGGTTGGCACGAAAGTTTTATGGGCCCTAATAGATCATCAAGTGTATCAGTTGAGTCGCCTACAAATTGGCCCTTCCTGCTACTTCCAAAATCCATCTGGTGTTGCATGTTTCCTATCTGAAGAAAGTGGTGGGACATGATTGTAGGGTCCAAACCATCCTTCCAGAATTATATTAAGAAGGATCCCTTTGGATCCAACTAGAATAAGTCCTCGGTAATCATGAATTCTAGTTGCGTGGAAGAGATATCAAGGTTGATCAAGTGGAAGGACACATCACTAGAGGATGTGACTTGGGAACCAACGACCATACTCCAATAGTTTATGCACCTACAACCTTGAGGAAAAGGTTGATTTTGAAGGTGGGGGGCATGTTAGGATCCAATCCTAACCCATCTTCATGGGTCATTAGTTAGCAAGATATGTTTTCTATGTAATAAAGTATGATGTTAGTTAATAAGGCATGATAAATAAAGTAGAATAAGTCAATGTAAGAATACCTAATAGAAGATTTCTCTTCTGGAAAGATATTCCTTTAGAAGTTTCCTTAGAAGTTAGAACTAGTATATAATAGTAGGAGGTATTGGATATTTTTGTCTTAGATATTATTTTAATAGAGGTCTGATCTATTGGAGCTTTCCCCCTCGAAGAGGCAAGTGAACATTTCTATCAATAATAAAGGTGCTCTTCTTGGTGTTATTCTGGAATTATTTTGAAATTGTTATGGAAATATCATTGTTGTTCTCCCATTTCTTTCTAAATATTTATTTTATGCATATTATATTATATATGGAATATTGCATACCCCAACAGGGCCCACATGACTTTTGTCACTTCATCTCCTAGGGTTAGGTTTTTTTATGTCTAGGTTTTTCACATTTATTTTTATGCTAAAAAGGCCTTTGGAGCCTCATTGTAATCATATTCTTTCGAATGAGCATAGCCACAACATATCTTCTCAGAGATAATCCACCACCATTCTAGCAATCATGTTTCAGTCTGTAATTTTTAAATTTTAGCATATTTCATTATTGAATAGAAGTCTAGTTTTAATGTATCTCTATTATTGTTCATTATATCTCCATGTTAACATTATATATTTGTATTCCTTTTCATTTTTCTCATAAAATATGGATCAATGTATCAAAGAAGTCTATTTCTGGTCATTCTTAGTGCATGTCCCTGACGAGGTCAGGGTATAGAGAGTTGGGTCTCAAGTTTGTTTCTCTTGAGGAAAAGAGCTCTTGCACGCCCAAGCGACCTTCCATGGTGGGAGAAAATAAAGATGGAAGGACCAAAGATCTTTACAAACTGTTTCTCGAGGAAGACCCCGCACAACAGAGGAACATGATGATGGATATTTTTGTGCAAATCCTTCAAGGACTACTAACGAGCGACACATATTCCTTGAGCAGAGGACCTTCCCCCTTTAAGATACAAATCAATTTTCATATTCCTATATTTGAAGTTCAAATAGATGCATATGCTATAGAAAAATGGTTGAATCTACTAAAAGGGTATTTGTTTGTCCATAACTTTTCCAATAGATAAAATATTACATTTGCACTCCTCAAAGTCGTCCCCCATGTCAAATATTGGTGGGAGACTTTTTGTGAGCAAAAGGAAACATAAGAACCTTCATTATTTACAGTCACACTCACATCGGAGTCCTTCAAGGATTCTATTAAGGAACAATACTACCGTGTTGGAAGTTATGACGACTTGTATACAAGATGGACCACACTGCAGTAAGAAAGGGACCAAACAATAACATAGTTCACAAATATCTTTCATACCTTGCACACCAAGTTGGGTTTGAAAAATTCTAAGCGACATATGGTTCTCAAGTACCACGATGTTCTGCATAGATACATCTATACAAAAATGGAGCTTTTGGACATCTCGTCCTTGGGTGTGACCTATAGATATGCTATGAAAATCTAACAAAAGCTAAAAAAGAAAGACGTGACAGTTTGGGTCTGGGAATTCCTAACAGTAGAAGTAGGGAAAGGGAAACCCCAACCTATGGAACAAAGGGAAAAGGAAATATGGAAAACCTCAGGAAAAACCAGTCTAAGCTGCAAAAAAAGAAGGACAATGGAAAGAACAAGAAAGACACTGGGAAGTGGTGCAAATTCCATAAAATCCACTGGCATAATACGGCTAATTTCCACTCATAGAGTCATTGGTGGATAAGATGAAATCATCTGAATCAAATGTTGGTTTCGACTCTGATTCAAATCTAGAAAATGGGAGATAGATCATTGACACGAAACCCAACACCACTGTTGTTGTTGGGATATGATCCTAACCCCTATTCATGGGTCATTAGTTAGTCGGATATGTTTTCAATATAATAAAGGTCAATATTAGTTAATAAGGCCTAATAAACAAAGGAGAAAAAGTCAATGTAAGAATACCTAATAGAAGCTTCCCTTTCTAGATATATCTTCCTCTAGAAGTTTCCTTAGAAGGTAGAATTAGTATAAATAAGAGTAGGAGGTATTGGATATTTTTTTCCTGGAGATTAGTCTAAAAGAGCTCTACTCTGCCATAGGTTTCCCCCTTGAAGAGGCAAGTAAAAATTGCTATATTTAATAAAGTTTCTCTTTATTATGTTATTCTGGTATTGTTCTCACCATATTCTTGTTGTTCCAATATTGTTTGCTAAATATTTATGTTCTACATATCATTTTTCATATGGAATAGTACAAGTGGTATCAAAGTTGTTTCTTAGGAATAATTGTTGGGGTAATTTTTTTTCAGGGTAGAGACATATTCTGACATCTTTAATATACAAAGATATGTTGTTATGTGCATAAACCCATGTTCAGGGAGACATACATGAAGGAAATACAAGTTTTTTTTAAGTGAACATTTTTTACCACCCTTGTAACCCATTTTCGTACCCCTTCGAGTGGTACCACGTTAGATAGCACATGTATACAGATCGACCTAGATATCCTGCAACCCTCCATAGATAAACTGATCGGCCTCTTGACTACTATAGTGTCACCAAGAACAACACTTGGGAAGATACTCTCTAGTACCTGGGTAATCGAGTACTATGACTAAGGGTACCGTCTAGCCTCCTTAGTTGGCGCTCTGAGATATTGGGTTGAGTACTACTATTGGGCCCCACACGTATATTAGAGAGCTATAACACAAGGAAAACCCTTGAAAATAGATACCCTACAAAACCTAATCCTTGGGGTGGAAACAAGAGATCTACTATAGTGAAACTTTGCACCCTGCCAAATTCTTCGCTATAGAAACCCTCCCTGCCGACATTTTTTATTATTGAGAATTTGGGAATTATGACACTGTAGAAGTATTCAAATCAGAGTACAACTTCGCGGGAGTAAAAAAAGAAGGTTTGGGGCCAAGTTGCACCCTTATTTGAGACTTATTCCATTGGATTCCTCTCTTCATTCTAATTACAATGGTACCCTTCATTTGTCAGTCCTTTGTTTCTCTGCAGACCCAACCCTTTCTGAGACACCCTTATTTGAGACTTATCCCATTGGATTCCTCTCTTTTTCCTGATCATATGGGTACCTATCATTTTTAGGCCCATATTTTCATCCTAACACCTCATCTTCTACCTAATCCTCCACCATTCCTACCACCCTCTCTCATTCCCAAGAAACCTTGTAGGATAAGGAGTCCAACCTAGAACAACAAATTTTCTCCATACAGACCAAAGTCAAAGTTTCCATACACATTGAAGTACAAGCATCCCTTGACAAGAAATACAATGCTATGACACAACTAATCAAGGGTAATAATGTTGAGCCCAATCCCTAGGACCCTCAGTCTTCCCATTGTGAGCATATTGAGTCGTCCCACTCCCCTTGGGGTTCTCCACCCTCTTGGAATAAGGTGCCCAAAGTTGACATGCATAAATTTGATGGATGCAACCCAATTGGGTGGGTTTCTCAAATGGAACAATACTTCTCCCTTTATTATATTAAGCATGATGAGACCAAACTCCATGTAGGAATTTTGTACTTGGTCAACAACGCTGGCAATGGTGGTAGTGGAATAAGAAATTTTATCCAAGACTACCCACTTGGAACATGTTCACTAAATCACTTTGTTTCCATTTTGATATGGAATCACATTTTTTGGGAAGGCTCACTAAGTTACACCAAATGGGATCAGTCACAAAATTGATCAAGGAATTCGTACAGTTGGCTATCTAAACCAAGGTCTTATCTAATGAATTTTACCTTGAATGTTTTATCAGCGGATTAAAGGAATCCATCATATCTCAAGTGAGCATGCATCATCCTACTACATGGTTGTAGGCAAGCCAATTATCATTGGAATTAGAGACCATCCTTCAATATCCACCCCTAAAGGCTACATTCCCCAACCATCCTCACAATGGGGATAAACCAACTTTGAAACAAACCTTGAAGATACAAAAGGTATCTCCAACAAAAATGGCGGAGTGTCGCAAGCAAGGAATTTTCTAATACTGTGATGAAAAGTATTCACTGGGACATAAATGTAGGGAAAAAAATTTCTTCTAGATTGTTGCATTAGCTTCCTACTCCTATTAAGGCATACCATCATATGAGGCTCCTAACCCAGAGGATGCTCAACCGAGTGTTCTTGCCAAATATTCAATTCCCTCTCCTGTGGATCCAGAGGAACTTGTCATATCTCTTCATCCCCTCTCAGGTATTTTGACCAAAAAACCATTGAATATCAAGGGCCACATCAAAAATAGGCTAGTTGTGGTGTTGATTGATAGTGGTAGCACCCATAATTTTATTCATCATATGATTTTTGAGGAGATCCATTATTTTTTCCAACCTATTTCTCATTTTCAAATTCTCATCGCTAATGGTGGTACGATGAAGTGTGGGGGGTGCTGTGAGAATTTCAAACTCCAAATGGGTGATTATCATCTGAAAACTCACATGTTATCTATTTCCATGGGTGGCCGTGATATAGTATTGTGTGTGGAATGGATTCGCACTTTGTGACCAATCACAATGGATTATCAAGAATTATATATGAGATTCACCCAAGAGGCTCACACCTATACCCTCTGAGGTCTCCAAGTGGGCTCTCCTGAAATCATCATCTCTCACAGGATGGAAAAATGTTGAAGAAAGGTCACCATGGTGTGATTTCTCAATTTCATTCCATCTAGGTCATCGATTATGCCTCTCCGATAGTCCCTCCTAGCCTGCAATTAATATTGGACAAGTACCCCAGGGTCTTTGAAGTTCCAACTAACTTACCTCCCTCTAGGCGTGAGCATGATCATAGAATCCCTCTCTTTTTGAGAAATCAACCCCCCACTATACATCTCTACATGTATCCATTTGCTAAAAAAAATGAAATATAAAATATGATACATGAATTACTGGAGGTGAGGGTAATCTACCCTAATACTAGCCCATATTATTCTCCTATGGTAATGGTCTTAAATAAAGAATGTACTTGGTGCATGTGTCTCGATTTTCATGCCTGAATAAACTGACCATCAAAGAAAATTTTCCCATTCCTGTTATTGATGATCTATTGGATGAAATCCAGGGTGCATGTTTCTTCACCAAATTAGATCTTAGCTCAGGTTATCACTAGATCTGGATGAAGGAGGGAGATATTTCGAAGACTTGCTTCAGAACTCATGAAGGACATTATGAATTCTTGGCCATGCCTTTTGGCCTTTGCAATGCTCCATCCACCTTCCAAAGTCTCATGAATACAATATTGAAACCTTACCTTCATAATTTTGTTTTGGTTTTCTTTGATGACATTCTCATTTACAACCACACTTGGGATAGCCACCTTCTCCATGTGGACAAAGTCCTTCACTTGCTACAGGACAACCAATTGTTTTTCAAATAGAATAAATGTTCCTTTGGGGCCAGAAAAGTGGAATACTTGGTACACATTGTGGGTCGATAAGGGGTAAGAGTGGACCCCAAAAAGATACAAGCTAAGCAGGAATGGTTGTGACCCATGACCTTAAAGAACCTACAGGGTTTCCTCAGTCTCACAAGATATTATAGGAAATTTTTACACAATTATGGAAAAATTTCTAAGCCCTTAACCGACCTTCTTAAGAAGAATGCATTCCATTGGACAACTACTATCAAGCAAGCCTTCACAGATTTAAAGTGGGCCATGTGCACTACTCCAGTCCTAGCATCTCATGACTTCAACAAAACCTTTGTGGTAGAATTAGATGCTTCTAGCACTGGTATAGGTGTCATGCTCACATAATATGGTCGACCTTTGGCCTTTACTATCCAAGCATTGAGTGGTTGAAATTTGGGCAGATCTACGTATGAAAAATAAATGATGGTCATTCTCCATGCAATGCACACGTGGCAGCCATATATTTCGGGACATTGTTTTCAAATCAAAATGGACCACCATAGTCTAAAGTATTTTTTAAAGAAACAGTTATGCTCCCCAGATCAACACAAGTGTTTGAACAAAATGTTGGGTTATGATTATGAAATCATATATAAAAAGGGAAAAGACAATATCATAGCAATGCATTGTCACACCAACATGAGGAGGACGACTCCCTCTTTGTCTTATCATTACCAGTTCCAGATTGGATTGAATAAGTACAACAAGGGTGGATAACACAATGTTGATGGGTCCTAAGTCCCTTGATTCAACAGCAGGAACCAAACCCGCCACCGAAGCCCAATTAGGCTCTGTAGCATTTAATAGTGGAATGGTTCTCTAGATCTTGCGATCCGACCAATTTATCGATGGGCTTTATGTTTTCTTGTGAAGGCTCTTCCTTCAGTTCAGATTATCTCTTTTTGTATTTTCTTTTGGGTGGGACCGATATGAGATGTAAGCCGATATAAACCAACTTGGCAACAAAATAGAATTAAGATTAACTACTGGGAAGGAGGATGAACTTGGGATAACCCGCTGCTCAATGCAGACAACAATTTTACACCACATGCCTAGTACTAATACATTAAACATGTGAACATCCAATTACTATCTGAGAAATTGATTACCAGAAAGAAAACAGTTATGCGATAAGACAATGGCAAGAAAAATGATTCACCTACTTAATCATCCATCACATAATAACACCACGATTCATCTTCATCATTAAAGTAAAGAACAAAAAAATATTGCACCAGATAACTTGACAATAGATTAAATATCTCTTACTCATTACAGCATCATTCATGAAACGAGATAGGAAATAGTTCTTCTCCACGTCCAATCACATGCATTTGATGAAAATAGCATTGTCTTTGGTCCAGAAGGACTTCTCAATTCAAAGGCAACCTCAAAATAATTCTTAACAACCAGAATGAAAGAGTTCTTGCAACAACCATCGACCTATAACTAATTGGTCGATGTTCTTATTTATAACATAAAATTCAACTGAAAATAATGGCTAAGTGTAGTTTAAACAAAACAAAACTTGCCATGTGGTGTCCTCTTCTAACAGTTTCTTTAACAATCAACTCAAGATATCCCTTCGAAAGGGTGAATTTTCTCATACTCTGACCAACTAATAAACAACTCATCGCAAGTTTGAGACCATGTAAACCTGTGTTGCTCCATCGGAGCCGCGTAAATTCCTCTGACCTCCATCGCATTTGATTAATACTTAACTAGACTGGTGTTTAACTGCTATAACATAGTCTGAGCTTTAATCGGATGTTCCATAAATCTTTGCACTTGTCCTAGTGTTGCATCGGTCACCTTCGCTAGCTCTTCAGCCCATAATAAATCTTGCTTGGTATGAGATTCAACTACGTCGCACAAGTCGATGAAGTTGTCGGGGGTGTCGAACTTGGGGAGTCTGATATCCTTCATCGCCTGTTGATCATCAGATTCAATTTCTCTCAGATTTCTTGGCGAGGTTACAGAGTCGATTTTGCTTGAAAGTTGGAAGGATTTTTCCTTCCAATCGGAATTAAAATCATTTAGAAATTGCTTACAGAAAAATACTCGAAAAAATATATGAAGGAAAACATACATGGGAAGAAAACAGACTAATGCATACCTGTAAAGTTCACTAAGCCTAGTTGTTTGATACTTACGTTTTCTTCACCACCTTTCAGATTACCTGCACCATT